>CAAE01014710.1:594428-607336 GCA_000180735.1 Tetraodon nigroviridis
CTCTCTCCCTCTCTCTCTCTCTCTCTCTCTCTCTCTCTCTCTCTCTCTCTCTCTCTCCCCCCCTCTCTCTCTCTCTGACTGCTGTCAGTCAGATATCCAGCTGCTCGCTCCTGTCGGGATTTCCGACCTGCAAAACTGTTTGGGGAGGAAAATACTGCAACGCCTGTTTTTGAGCCACAAATGAGGACATTTTTATTTGTATATATTTTCCCCCTGTCTGTGCTGTTGGGCGCTTTCACCTTTGAGGCAAATGCCAGGGAGTGTTTGGAGAGGAAAGTAAAGATGCGCAAGTTAGGAAAAGCGGCGGAGGATTAAAAAAAAAAGACTCTGGGTGAAGACGCCATTTCAAAGGCTGGCTGGCGTTCTTTGCGACGACATCCCATCGGAATCAGGCATGTCTTCACCCCAGCACTAACAGAAAAAAAAAAGGTAAACCCGCCACTTTGCGTTTGCAGTAAAACATTTTCGAGTCGAGGAGCGATTTTTTGATCCTGAAGAAGATGGCGCACCTGATACGACACAAGCTGACCAACAAGCTGACCAACGCGGCCCACACGGTGTCCAACAAATCCCAGGCCAAGGTCAGCGGGGTGTTCGCCCGGCTGGGCTTCCAGGCCGCCACGGACGAGGAGGGCCTGGGCTTCGCCGAGTGCGACGACCTGGACTATGACTACAGGCAGGGGATGCAGATGGATGTCCTCCAGGGGCCCGACGCAGGGGCCCGCCTGGAGGCGGAGGGGGACTTCGAGGGGGACAGCCACTACCAGAGAGACGGGTCCGGAGGGAGGCCCCCGGCCCTGAAGACGGGAGGCTCTCTGGACGAGGACAAGCCCAGAATCACCACCTGGGACGCGGGCTGGAACGTCACCAACGCCATCCAGGTAGGTGGGGGACGGCCGCCGTGCGTGTGACGGTTGGGGGGCATCCGCGTGCATGAGGCAGGCCTGCGGATGGACAAAAAGTCACCTTGAGAGGGGCATCTTGTGATTTAGGTGAAGATCAGAGGCCAGGGTGGGCGTGCGCAATGCGCCTCGCCGCTGAATTCAACGAAATGACGCAGAGAAGTCAAATATTATTGTAAGGGACCGAAATGTCAAAAAGGACGGATTTACTGTTATTTAACAGTAAATTCGTGGCTTTTCTTCTGAAAGCGCGGCAGAGACTCGGGTCTTTAGGATGCATTTATTCCAGTCTTTTGAACTGGCCGGGGCGGCCGGCTGGGCCTGCCCGCCTCTGATAACCCGCAGCCGGCGGCGCCGCCCGCTTATCACCGCTGCCATCCAGCGCCTGCTTTCATTCCTTTTTTTTTGTTCTTTTTTTAATAAAAAATTCGATTGCAGTTGAAGCAGCACTGCAATCAGGAAAGCCTCATTGTTAAAGGCACGACGAGGGAACAATGAATGTTTTTACTGAATGCGGAGATTAAAAAAAAAAATCTCTCTGACTCCGAATATCGTTAAAGCGCAAAATATATATTTTTTTATTATGATGATGATGGTGATGGTGATGTGGGCCGCTGACTGCATGCCTGTGCCGGCCCGGCCTGTCACCGTGATGTGGGCCTGGTCCATAACCGCTCAGCTGCGCCTTTCTGTCCGCAGGGCATGTTCGTCCTCGGCCTGCCCTACGCCATCCTCCACGGCGGCTACCTCGGCCTTTTCCTCATTATTTTCGCGGCGGTGGTGTGCTGCTACACCGGCAAAATCCTCATCGCGTGTCTGTACGAGGAAAACGAGGACGGGATCAAGGAGCGGGTGAGGGACTCGTACGTGGACGTGGCCAACGCCTGCTGCGCCCCGCGCTTCCCCACGCTGGGTGGCCACGTGGTGAACGTGGCTCAGATTATCGAGCTGGTCATGACGTGCATCCTCTACGTGGTGGTCAGCGGCAACCTCATGTACAACAGCTTCCCGGGCTTCCCTGTTTCCCAGAAGGCCTGGTCAGTGGTGGCCACCATCGCGCTCCTGCCCTGCGCCTTCCTCAGGAACCTGAAGTCCGTGTCCAAGTTCAGCTTGCTCTGCACGCTGGCGCACTTTGTCATCAACGTGATGGTGATCGCCTACTGCCTGTCCAGGGCTCGAGAGTGGGCCTGGGAGAAAGTCAAGTTTTACATCGACGTGAAGAAGTTCCCCATTTCCATCGGCATCATCGTCTTCAGCTACACCTCCCAGATCTTCCTCCCCTCGCTGGAGGGAAACATGCTGAAGCCCAGCGAGTTCCACTGCATGCTGGAGTGGAGCCACATCGCCGCCTGCGTGCTCAAGGGCCTCTTCGCCTTGGTGGCCTACTTGACTTGGGCAGACACCACCAAGGAGGTCATCACGGACAACCTGCCCACCACCATCCGGGCCGTGGTGAACATCTTCCTGGTCGCCAAGGCGCTGCTCTCCTACCCGCTGCCCTTCTTCGCCGCAGTGGAGGTCCTGGAGAAGTCCTTTTTCCAGGACGGCGGGAGGGCGCTCTTCCCTGACTGCTACGGCCCGGGCGGGAAGTTGAAATCCTGGGGGCTGGGCCTCAGGATTGCCCTGGTGGTTTTCACCATGCTCATGGCGGTCTTTGTGCCCCATTTCGCCCTCCTCATGGGTCTCACCGGGAGCCTGACGGGGGCCGGCCTGTGCTTCCTCCTGCCGAGCCTCTTCCACCTCAAACTCCAGTGGAGGAACCTCCAGTGGCACCACGTCTTCTTCGACGTGGCCATTTTTGTAATTGGGGGCATTTGCGCCGTCTCGGGCTTCATCCACTCCATCGAAGGGCTCATCGAGGCGTTCAAGTACAACATCCCCGACTGAAAGACGACCTTCGGCACAGCCAGGGGTCGCCCCCCCCCACCCCCCACCTCCCCAGACCGCATCCAGACATCATGTTGGCGTTGAAAAAAAGCACATGATGGGGAATTCTTTTTGTGTGAAACGTACATCTTTTTTCTTTCTTTTTTCATTTTGCCTTTGTGATCATGTGCAATGATGAACTCTGAGGTCATAGTGTCAAGTAGTCTATCATCCAACCACCCGATGGAGGGGACAGAGGAGCGGGACCTCCGCGCCAATATGGCTGCTTACTCACGCAAAACTTGACGTGTGAAGACGTCCGGGTCGTGGTTCTAAATGTGAGTGTGCACGTGTTTGTGTTCCAGGGAACGAAAATGTGTGGTAAAACAACGCAGTGAATATGTTACTAGATATGTCATAAACCCCCCTGGAGAAAAAAAATAAAGAAAAAATAGAAACCCCCCCAAGCCCTGTCTGGGTGTAATAGGCAAGGATATACTTCTGTGCAGTTGTTTCTACACAGCTGATCCTTTTCTGGACTTTGTTGTGTTTTATTTTCCATCCTCTGTAGTGATCCTCCGTTTTTGTCGGTGTTGAAAGTGTCACTCTGGATGGCGTGAATACAGCGTGCAGGCAGGCGGAACCCAAGTGTGTTGTATGAAAACGTCTGTCTGATAATATTCTCTTGCTATTTGAACCTGTTATGTGTCATTTAATGGAACTAATCATGGTGTGTGAGACAAAGAGTATCTGTTGAAATAAGAGATAAATAAATCAAATATTTTATGGCCGGTGATTCTAACCTCACCTCCTTTCCTCTTCTTGTAAACTTCCTCCATGAAGAGCCAACTTCTCTTTTCTGATGAAAACAATAGCGACTATTAATACGGCGCTTTGGTTTCGACGGCTGCGCTGCAACAACAAAAAAATACACAAAATTAAAGAAAAACTGATCGTCTTTGATAAAAAGCAGATTGTAGATGTGCAAAAGCTCTGCAGCCACAGCCAGAATGATCTTGTCCATCTGAGAAAAGAAATGAGCTGTAAATCAGTGACCCAGAGAGATCTGTGCAACGGTTGCATGCACACGCGAGACAGGAGCATCAGCCAACACGTTTCACTTCCCTCGTTCTCAGAGATCCACCAAACTTCTCACAACGGCAGAAGCAGAAAAAGCGGCGCTGCCTCCACCTCGTTGCTGGACAGGTTTGTCCTCTGGCCGCTGTTTTCCCTCCTCAGGAGCCACAGCCTGACCCGGCGGAGCGAAGACCCGCCCATGAAGGTGATTTTTCAGGTTCGCCAGGTCATAAAAGCCCAGTCTGAGAGCATCGTTTCAGCCGACTGCTGCTTGGTTCCACGGCAACATGCGTCAGTTCTTGGCGGTTCTATTGCTGGTAACGTCCTCCTCTGGGGAAAGTCCTGCTCTTCAGGTCGCCCTGAGCAGTAAGGCTCTGCAGTACGGTAAGGCCACGGCCCGGCTGCTGATCCGTGTCCGGAGCGACGTGTGACGCGGGTCCGTCTGCTCTTCGTACCAGGGGCGTCCGCGGGTCCACAGTGGGTCACGGAGAAGCTGAAGAACATCTCCCTCCCGGACATCAGCGGGGAAATGTTCATCCTGGTTGATACCTTGTATTACACGCTGACGGGGTAAGAGCCTATAGCTGACCCCTGACCCCTGACCCCTGAGACCTGTTCACCTCTGCTCTCCTCATCTGCAGCATCACCATAGAGAACCTGGAGATTCCAGAACCTTCTGTGGAGTTCTATCCGGAGTCGACGGGATTGAAGACATCTGTCTCGGGCCTCGGCGTGGCACTGAGGGGTGGGTGGATGACAACGTATGGTCTGATGTGAGTATTCCCAGACTTCACCCATTAAAAGACATTTGAACTTGACCTTTATCTTAGCCGATCAATCACACGACCTTCAAGGACCTTGAAATAATGTTGGAGGACTAAATCTTGAACCACATCTTCTGTTTTTTCTCTGTGTTGTGGTGTGTTTTTGCGTGTTACAGACACGACGGCGGATCCTTCCAGATTGCTGTTGTGGACGTGGCGGTGACCTCGGTGGTGCGTCTGGGGAGAGAGGTGGACGGTCACCCGTTGGTCACCAGTGTCAGCTGTGAGGCGCACGTTGGAGACGTGCACATGAACTTCGAAGGTGGAGCCAGGTACGACAGAAGGAGCGGTGTGATCAGAGCCAGACTGGGTGTAGCCTATAAACACTTCTCTCTTTTTTCAATGAACAGTTGGATTTTCCAGCCTTTTGTGCACCAACTTGCGGGCCGTTTGAGAGGAGAAATGGAGGAAAAAGTGGGTTTAGCCTGTTTTGTAAAATGATTGAGAATCATGTTATGTTGTTCTCCATATTGTTAAACCACCTTTATCCAACCCAGTTCACTGGTTTGATGCTGCAGCCGCTGTATATTTGATTTGCGTCCCTGTTTCCGCCTCAGATCTGCCCAAGTTTGGAGGATTCCATCGCGAAGTTCGACTACCACCTCCTGGCCATTAATAGTAAAGCAGCCATCTTTACTTTCTAAATTGTGAACGTCAGTTAAGCAATAAAATTAACCTACATTTAAGTAAATCAATGACCATATCCTGTCTGATGATTGCATCACTAAACGCTTCTACCTTTTCAGTTTCCATCGATGTGAACAAAGACCTGACTCTTGACCTTTCTCTCACCGATGAACCTGTCGTTGATGTTTCAAGTCTGAACGTGGGACTAAAGGTAGGCCAATTTATTTAACCCCCTAACAAGAATACCAGTGTGTCAGGGAAAAAAGACAAACAATAAATAAACACAAAAATGTAATAAAATCATAAAGAAATGCAGCTCCTCTTCAGTGCTGGTCCAGCCCTGTTAGGGGTTAAAATGGAACCGATGGTGGCCACAGCTTTGACTGACTGACTGTCTTCTTTTGTGAAGGGAGCGATCTACAGCAGCAAAACTCACGCAGAACCTCCTTTCGAACCCCAGGATTTCACCATGGCCGAGCAGCCGGACTTCATGCTGTCCCTGGGTGTGTCTGAATACACCCTCAACTCTGCTTTGTATGCGTATTACTCAGCCGGGTTGCTTCAGGTCTTCATCAACGAGAGCATGGTGAGAGGAGTCAGAGGACGTGCAGAATCACGGGCATGAGCTCCGGCTGACTGGTGCTCTGTCCCCAACCCAGGTACCCTCGTACTCACCTGTGCACCTAAACACCAGTTCAGTCGGGGCCTTCATCCCTCAGGTACGTTTAGTTCCAACCCACTGATTAATGCCTGCATCTCAGCAAGAATGGGAAGTCCCACCAGCGTGATCGGCGGTTGGAGCACGAGGAACCAAAGCCTGCTGTTCACAAACGAGATGTCACGTCCACAAGTGCACTGTTTTCTGGGGAAACAAAAAAAAAAAAAATCACCCAAAATATACAAACTGCAACATTTTAACTGAGCTAAATGTGAGAAGCAAAGTGGTTTCTGTCTCTGCAGCTGCCTGAGATGTATCCAGATCTGCTGATGGACCTGCAGGTTTATGCCAGAGAGGTTCCGCTGGTTTCATTCCAGCCCGGGTTGCTTCAGCTGGACCTTCAGGGGGCCGTTAAGGCTTTTGCCGTTCAGCGAAACGGCACACAGATTCCCTTGTTTACTCTCAATACAGTGAGTGGCTTTTAAGGGACATTTACTCACTATTTGCCCCATTTTTTGTTAAAAAAAAAAAAAAAAATCAAAGCAGTTTAATGGTTCATACTCACCAGTTACAGTCAGATATTGATCTCAGTTTTGTAATTTAAGGATAATTCAGAGTTTAAGTGGATTGAATTGAAAACTATATGTGGAGTCAGGACAAGTCATCTTTATTTGTCAGCTACGTAAACATGCACGACACACAGACTAACGGGGTGCAGCAAGAAATAAAGAACTAAAACGACTCCAACTAAATTTAAATAAGCCAGATACAGACAATTACAGTTAGCAACATACATTGAACACAGATGTAAACAGTTGTGGGGTATATGGACAGTAAAAAACAGGCAGGTTTAGAGTATAAACAGTGTAAATATTGGTGTAAACCAGCAGGGGTGAAGGGAGTTGAGCAGTTGGTTGTTTTCACAGTTCCTCCGTTTTTCACAACTTCTCCTTTCAGGACTCAAAGTTCAGTGGTAAAGTGTGGATTTCTGGCGGAAGAGTGAAGGGCTCGGTGGAACTGAACAAGTGAGCATCACCACCTTTATAAAGCCTGAGCTTACACACTCACTCAGCACGCTCTTCTCTTTCACACAGCCTCACACTGACGCTGGAGGCCACTGAAATTGGACAGTTTGAGGTAAACGACACTCGCGTGTTAAACTCTGCGCCCGTGTCAGAAAGAGAGGAGAGACGGTAAAGAATCTATTTGCAGACAGGAAAGCTGGAAAAGTTTGCAGGAATAGGAGCCAGGCTGGCGATGAGCAAACTCAACCGTGAGTATTGTCCTCCATCTGTTCTACCCGTTTGGATGTTTTTCTTCTGATATCATGAAACAGGCCTTTTCCCATCAGTGATTTAAGATCGGGCCATCGGCTCTGTTTCAGGGCTGCTGGGAGAAGGTGTTGATTTGCCCAGACTGAAGCAGGCAGAGCTGGTCAACACAACTCTGGAGGTGGAAAAGGTCACTTCCGCACACTGATGCTCACCGGCTGTCTTTCAAACCCACCAGATGCTCTTTTTGGGCTGACGTTTGTCTTTATTCCTGACAGGGCTTTGTAACCATCTTGACGGATGCACAGATCTCACTGCCGGACGGAATGTTCAACTGATTAAATCTGCAAATGTGGAAGGTCTTGTTTTAAATGCACACAGGCAAACGGGAGATTCATGACTGCTTTTACTAAAACTTGTTTTAGTTTCAGTCGTTTCAGTGTTGGCAATGGAGATATTTACCCTGCTTTAAAAACATTTTGTTTACAAATGATTTTTGGCGAGATTTTTATATTTAAATCGAGTCTTCTTTGCAAACGCAGTGCGTGTGGGTGTACGGCACTAGAGGGCGCTGTTTTAAAGGAAACATAAACCATTACAGAATTCCTCTAACGTCCTTCTTGCTTTGATATTTGGAGGCTTTTAGGCGACCGTGCGTGTGTGTGCATGAGTAAAAAGTCTGCCAGTGTGGTCTTGAAGCAATGACACCTCTTTATTTGGAAACTTTTCAGTGCCAGCTGCTGATACCTGTTCACATTCCTGGAATGTAACACCACCAAAGGAGAAACGGGTCTTTCCCTACGGCCACGGTCGTACCCGGCGTTCCCCGAAGAAGAAAAAAGAGACAGACGTACTGAAAAGAGCGACGCTGCGGACCGGTCGCTGAGACAGCAGACAGGCAGCCGTTTGCTGTAAATGCTGTTAGGTGACTGAGTTTAGTCGTAAAAAGGAGGGAATACGGGACCCTTGTGTAGCTTTCACCTCAACAATGTAGAGTCAAATGGAAAACAAAGGCCGATTTTACAGCAGTGCTGTGAGGTGTAGAAGGAAAAGAAACCCTACAGGTTAAACAAACAACGTCTGCGGAGGTCTGACTGGGTTCGTTGGCACCCTCCATGTTCAGCCCGGGCCCCCCGAATGGCAACATGTTGCTGAGTCCTTGAACACTTGTTTTTTTTACCAAACCACGACGCCTGAGCCGAAAATAAGTTAGACATTCAAGTTTGAACATTCTTCAACGGTAACATTGACTACACGGCACATCTTCAGCAGGAGAGATAAATATTACCAACACAGAATCTGAGAAAAGGATTCACCGGTACCCAGAAGAGACCAGAACCCTCAAGGGAAAACTGTACATATTAAAATAATAACACGATCGTCAACATAAAATATTGCTCTGGCTACTAGTGGAGGGTAAGTGCTGGGAGCTTTGAGGCGCTCTGGTCAGTTCTACGGTACAGGAGGAGGTCCGCCAGTAAAGACGAGAGGGAGGTGACGTCCTCTCAGCATCCGACTGGGCAGAACCTCAAAGAGGAGGAACAGAACCGAGGAAAGTGGTCAGAAGATGTGGAGGCACGGTGTGATTTCAAGAGCTTTAAAATGAGGAGTCCTCTGAGCCTCAAGTGCAGCAAGCCTGTTTTTGTTCCCCTCAACCGTCATCAGCTCAGTCTTCCTCACCAGTGTCCATGACGGCGTCAGCTGGATGGAGAGCTGTGGAAGGACAGAGGAGGCACCGCAGGGCGGGCCTGCGGCGATCGGGCTCCGCAGACACGCCAGGTGTGGGGACGCGTCTGAGAGGTCCACCGGGACGCCATCATTTGTCTGCGACGGCCGCTGCCATGGGAACCCGGATGCTTCCCCGCGCCGTCGCCGCCAGCTCCTCGATTTCTGTGTTTAACCGCCTGATGACCCATTCCATGGCCTCCCGACCCTGAGAAAGGCAGACGGAGGGTTGAAACAGCGCCTTTGAGCTGCTCGGGTCCAAGCCCGGCAGCCCAGGCCGACGCTGGCATCACCTTGCTGGCGTTGACAGAGATGGTTTTGGCCATCAGCCCCTCCAGGTAGCTGCTCAGACTGACCCCTTTCACGCTGATGAGAGCCTCCTGAGTCAGCACGGTCCTGAGGGCGACAAACGCAACCAGAGCGTCACACTCCTCGTCTGTCTACCACAGAATGTCGTCATCGGGACCAACAACTGTCGTACTTTTCAGGGATCTGCGGATGAGGCTTGTACGTCAGCTTCTCGTCCACCGACACCATGTTTGTGAAGGAGATCTGGAAGGAGAAGATGAAAATGATATCGGTAACCTATATTTATATTCCTTTGCTAGTGTAGTTCTTCCCATGGGGGAGACAGCCTTACTTGTGACTGAACTAATTAAAAACGGGAAAAAAAGTAATATTTTATGCCTTACTGTCACTATGAGCACAGAAGACAAATGTGTGAAATGAGTGAACCAGCTGCTGCCACCGGCAACCGCACAGATCCTGAGGTGAAGCCTTTGGCTCAGATCCTACTTACATTCGTAGACTTGAGCTCAAAGGTTTTCTCTTTAGGATCAACCACAGAGTGTTCCTGAACATAAGTGCATGTTTTTGTTACCCCAGCAATCTGCAAAAAAAAAGAACAGTCTGGTTTAGCTTTCAAACTTTTATCCTTATCATGTGCTTGTATGCTCGACAATTTATATGTGCTTGGTAGTAATTTCAGCAATTCTAAAGAATTCTTAGGCGACGCCACTTGTGCCACTCACAGATTTGGCCATGGAGGGGAGACCCCACTCTGTGCTGAGCAGCCTGGTGCTGTGTAACCGGCCCTGGGTGTCCACGCTTCTGTCCAGGACGTCCACGCCAAACACGCTGGGGTTCATGGGGTTTGGGTACTTCTGCATCGCTGCCTTGATCACCGTCTCCCATGGGTGACTGTTTGTTTGGCATAAAAAATACATTACACCCAAACTTCTGTCAATAATAACGAGATTTCTTTAGTATTACAATTTATGCTTTAGCAATGCAGCAGAGAATGGAGGGGCGGTAGCTAACAGCATCATGGATTTCTCTAGAAACTACTGGAATATAGACAAAAGGGTCTCTGCCATTGTTCCACGGTTATATTAGTAGCAGATCCAGAGAACATTAAATCAGAATTAATGCTGGGCTGAAATGACTGAATACAGGCCAGACCGTTATGTAACGTTCACGGACGCCGGTGAACGCAATGCCAAAAATCACCCGTTTTATATCCGCTTATTATTGGTCAGGCACAGCACGAAAATAAGTAGATAAAAGGAACAATGCGTCCTCTGTTCATAAACCCTTGTTAACAGGATCCATTTAAGAGGAACATTAGCGTAATTTAGGAACTAACACCATCACATCGTTCATCTACAACTAGCTTTTGGGCTAACAATAGCTGCTATAGCTAACTTATACCTAAACACATTAAATGTTTTGCACTATGAACGAAAATTACAGGGCTGCGTTGGAAAACACCAACCCAACACCTGGAAGGACAACATTTAATGAAAGCAGTGCCAAACAAAACGGATAAAGGTTAGGTAACTCGGTCTACGTCCTTTGCGTAAAGTTAGCGTAGCGTAACTTCGGTGCTACTTTAGCAGCTAGGGAGGCTAATAGCGGTACATCCGACAGCACCGGGGAACCCGCAAGAACTTATACAAGAAAAACCCTATAGCTGCCTAATATACAGGTTTGTTGAGAGCCTCTTAATAGGAACTAAACTACTCACTTGAAAATGTGCTCTGACGCCCAGATCTTCATTTTGCTAGGCTTTTTTCTGTCAGAGCTCGGGAGCCGGGCAACCGTTGACAGCGTGACCGTTCCGGTGAAGGAGGGAGGGCCGAGCAAGGAGACCTTTATCCGAGGCTCGGTCGTGGCGCCACCTGGCGGTAGGAGACCGACACTGCACAATGGCTATGTGAATACGTAACAAACATTACGCAACCGTATCTCAGCGTGTAACACGTAAATCTGTTACCACTTTACGATCTACTTCACATCACTATTGTTGGGTAGGGATCAGAATGTTTTACTGGGATTTTCGGGAGTTTCAGGTATTTATTCACAACTCTGCTAGGGCAATAATCGTGTAGTCAAGGTGGAGGTTGGTCCATACCAGCAGCCCCGTGTACAACGTTGATCCTTGGAAGATCAAGGCCCTTTGGCCTTAAAACCTAAAGTAATGAACAATTCTGTAAAAAACTCATAATTAACTAATGCTGTATAACCACAAAAGGGTGGTTATATGACCCTGTCTGTGACCTTGAGCCAGTTAGATGTGTCTGGAGGTCAAGAGCGCTCAGGACAGACGGTGATCCAGGTCACCGGTGGGTCTCTGGGGCACGTGGGAGGCGGGGCTATGACCGGCGCGTCTCTTATGACGTCACCGCGCACATATCCGACCTGTCCTTGAAGCCACACAAGCAAGATGGTAGCGTACTGGAGACAGGCCGGCCTAAGGTAAGCAATATATAAAAAATATGTTCGAGGAGATAATGTTGTTGGGAGTGCTAGTTTCATTGAACTTCATTCACCTTACTGTGTACCTCTCACCAATTGTTTTTTGTTCATTACGCCTTCAGTAGCCTGACATTGCTAGCCTCATAGCTGCAGTTAGCCTTTTCACCCATGCATCTACGACAGCCATGCGCTTTAATAAAACTTATATTGTTTGATCGACTCCTAACTTTGTCCTCTGAAATCAACTTTTTTCATTTTGTTAATTTTCTCGGTCGGGCCCCTGGCAGTATTCCTCGCTCTTTAGCATGTTGCTAATGTGCTCTGTCCTCTCTGCAGCTACATCCGCTTCTCCGCCATCTGCGCAAGCGCAGTGCGGGCTGCGCTAAAGCCGCAGTTCAAAACCGAAGCCGTGAGGGTCGCCGAGTCCAACGTCAAAGTCCTAAAACCTAAAGCAGCCACGGCATGTAAGTTCATTGAGTGATGTACGCAGAAGATGTATACATGTTTTGTGTGTTTGAAGTGCACGCCGTAGGCTCTTTTTGTCCGGACTGATGTATTAAATCACCGCACATCCGCTTCTTTAGGCGTGGGTTTCATGGTGTGAATTTTCTGTTCTTTTGCCCTGTTTCAGGATGTGATGGCATGATTTAGACAATTTTACCTTGTCTGGTGGGGGTTCTGGCCTGCTGAGTGTGGAGGAGAGGAAGAAAGATGGAAGACACCGGAGATGAACGAGGGACCTGAACCAACCACCTGTTTTGAAAACTTTCTTTGTAATTAAAAATGTATTAAAGACATTGGAAACACACCTTTACCTTTGTTGTCCTTTAATGATTTACAGCAATACTGAAAGATTTTTCAAACTATTTCACTTGGTATAAATATTTAAAGGTAGTTTAACATATTATTTACAGAAATGCAGCATTTACAGAGGTATATGTGTTGTTGACCCACAAGTATAAAGAGAACGATGTCATCTACCAACCTGAACTTACTTTTTTCTAGAAATGCATGCACTACTGACTACAGCTAAGACAGTCTTCTGGAACCGTTCTTGAAACTGGTATTAATTCAATGCAACTTTGGTACTATCAAATGCAACATTATCGTCATAGTACCTAACCAGTTTTATATAAATAATGCTTGAACCAAAGATCAAGATCAAATGTATCATTGAAACAAAGTTTTTTTTCCCCCCAAC
>CAAE01014710.1:607810-625744 GCA_000180735.1 Tetraodon nigroviridis
GGCAGCTCCTCAAACATGATGGACCTGGAGATCCCGTTGAAGAACTCTCTGACAAACTTCGCAATGCCAGGCACCACAGACATGTACAGACCGACGATGCCGTGTCCGGCCAGAAACCCCAGACTGGAGGGGCTGACTTTGTCACTGAATATCACCATCTCTATGTTGTGACACTTGGGGCTGGCTGAGGGGAGGCCTGGTGAACACTCCTCCACCATCCACCACTGGTCGGAATCCGCCTTGGATTCTCCAAGAATCTGTTGCAACTTGATGGACATGGGTCTGAAGAAAGCCAGCTCTTCCCGCTCCGTGTGCTCTAAGGGAAGACACGGACCCATTTAACCGCAACGCCTAAGACATCAGGCCAAATACAAACACACAGTGGCCACAATAAATAGGCAGCAGATGGATAATAAACCATTCTATGCTTAAAGCTCAATGAATGCGATGATACTACTACTACTACTACTACTACTACTAATAATAATAATAATGATAATAATAATAATAATAATAATAATAATAATAATAATAATAATAATAATAATAAAAACTAACTGACCTACTTTCAGCCTGGTTGCCATTTTGGACTCTGGACCCTTCGGACCCCTGATGAACTTTGGCAGCAAAGAGTGAATCATCCTGGAAGGCAGAAAACTTTGACTTTGACATTTTGGAAACTCAAACTGATGAAAACCAGCGAAATTGTTGAAATGCCCATGTGACTCTTTACAGTGAGGAAACAACTACCCCTGAAACCTCCCAGGGTACTATCCAGTGGTTCCAGGTGTGTTCTGAGCAACGACACTTACACGGGTTTGCTGCTGTTGCCTTTCAGCATCTGAACTATCCCCTCGATCAGCGCCTTGTCCTCAAACTTCACCGTGTGTTCCCCTGTTGTCTCTGCGTTCATCGATATGGATGCATTTCTGAGGAAAAAAAGAATCCCTTAATATACAAAAAATAAAATAAAAAAACATACCCCCCCCCCAGATAAACAGAACAAACGGCCACGGCGGACTGACCTCAGAAGCGTCCAGTGTAAAGTCATGTATATGTGGGGGGAGTTGCTGAGCTCCAGGATCATGGACTCTCGACTGGCCGGGCTGATGCTCCACAACAGACTGGCGTCACTCTTGATCTTGGCAACCATAATATCTTCTGTCAGGTAGTTCATGATAAACTGCATAGCAGACTACAAAAAATAGAAAGAGACATTTTTATCCCAATATATCAGTAACTCAGAATAAAGGAAATGAATGCAATTGCTGTCCCGTATTTAATCACAATTGAATTTTTATTGTGTCAGTGTCTGTCTGATCAAAAAGAGATTAATTGCTACAAATAGGCAATTTCATATTTTATTAAAATTCTTGTTAAATAGGAAATATTTAAGTTCCTCAGAATTATAAATTTTTATGAAAAAAACACAAAGTGCGCCACCTTGTGGCTGTAGACGCTTGTTACTCTTTACACCGATTTATTATTTGTATATTTGATAAAGTGCTGCACAGCTTACTGGGTGGGTTGCATAGATTTTGGTGAGTCGATTGAACTCGTGTTCCCTGAAGGGGACCAGGTTGTGCTCCTGCGCGCTCATGCTGAACAGAGGCTGTGGAAAAACACACGGAGTCACGGGTGCAGCAGCACGAAAGATGGACGACAACCGCCGCTTAGTTCAGCCGACATCAGCGGTGAAAGCCAGCTCCAAGCACTGCAGATTTTCTCCTCCTTCTGACCTCATATCCTGCTATGCTGAGCTGGATGGAGACTTCCACTGGCTGATTGATCACTCCGGCTGCAGACTGGACCAGTGACATGAAGAGGAGCGGGAACCAGATGATGCTGATGAGAGCAAAGATGAGGAAGCCTCCCATTCCGTATTTTACCACCTTCTTCTTCTTCTGTCCTGGAGGGTGTGGATATTTCTGGACAGAAATATAATAGTAACACACACATTGGAAAGGAACAGATCTAGATCTAAACTTTGCAGGGTTTGGTATCAGTTCAGGGTCTCGGTTACCTTTTCAGACTCCCTCCAGCACTTCAGAATAAAGATGTTAGCATAGATGTCTTCAACACAAATCCAGTTAGAAAGGGACAGCGTGGTGTCAGTCCAAACCCAGTCCATCACTGCCCTCAGCTCTGTCAGGAAGGGAACCAAACGGAACCTGGAGAGAGACACAAGAGGGCGAATTCACAGCGCTTTCTTTAACAATCAGGTCATCGCAATCTTACCCCTGGAAGAGAAAGAGGTTTATGTAGTTGTAGTTCTTGGTAAGAAAATTGCCCAGGATGCGGTTGGGGTAACCACATTTGATCTGGTAGGCAGACAGGCCGAAGTAGATGCACTTTACAAAATACCAAAGCTGAGCCACAGGATTTCGGTTGAATCTCCTGTGGAGTGAGAGGAGAGAAGGAGTAGAGAGGTAGAGAGGCCATCTTACCTGCTCAGAAATTCAGACTCTGCAAGTAGACACTTAAATACCTCTCTGTGACACCGGGAAGGATAAAGAACATCCAAAAGTGTATCCCAAACACCAGGACCACCTGGAATACACACTTTCCCAGCAGGGACTTCTTCAGGTAGAGGGCCCGGTCCACGATCATGGTGCCGAACTGGATAAGCAGCATGACCAGGAAGGCTTCTGGAACCTGGTCCTCTGACAGAGACTCGGTGATGTCCGCCGCTGCAGAGTATTTCTGAACACAGACCAGGCTTACTGGCTTGTCCCCGGTTCATCAGGGCTGTTTTCATGATGACAAGCAGGGCCACTCACCCCGAAGGCCCAGTATCCGTAGATCGTGACAATGAAGTTGACGACATCGATGAGAAACATAATGGCGTACACGTCACACACGGGACTGTATTCAGGGTGGATAATGTCGTAGAAAAACTGTCTTATGGGCAGGTAAATGTGAAGAGCGCTGGAAGACAAAAGGCAGCACGTCAGACCATCTTTACAGCTGTATAAACATGCAGGATGCGAATATCCTGTGGTTTGTTTAAGAGTAAGACACTGAAATATCTGATTAGTACAGCTTCCTGTTTCTATATCATCAAAACCAAACAAACTCACACTTCTATGATGGCGGCTTTGGCCTGTAACATCCTCTCTCTGATCTGCTGCCTGATCCTTTGCTTCCTGGTCAGCGGACCCTTGTACTTTTGCCGTCTTTTGTTCTTCCTGTGCTGCTTTTTGGGTTTTACCCCTCCAGAAGAGAAAGCAGAGATGCCAAAACAGGTGAATTAATTCATGCTCATCAATTTCAAGCCCCCCGCCGCAAGTGTGTGTTTTTAAAAAGGCAGCGGAGTTCGTAGGAGCTGTTTTTCCAGCTTCCTCCACTTCGAACCGTGGATTCATGGATCTTAAATTGTCTGGCGGCTGCTCGATTCCCACGATCCTCCTCGGAGCTGATCGCCTCCAGGTTAAACTGGGCTTCACCAGCGTCTCTGCCGGTTTCAGGGTCGCCGAAACACCGATGTTCAGCATCACGCTCACACCGGCGCTGGTGTCCGTTAGATACAAGCCACGCCCACACTCCCCCTTTTAAGATCTAATGTTATCTATCAATTACTTATGCATTAGTTTATTAATATTTACCATCAGATTCTGACAGCTCGCCCGCCTTTCGTCTGCGGAAGATGGAGGTCGTGGAGGCCTGGAGAGGCAGGAACCGAAGCCTCCCCCGCTGAGGTGTCTCTTTGCTGATGTTCCTTTCTCCTGTCATCCTCTTCTTCTCCACCTTCCTCTTCATCTTCTTAAAAAAATCAGGCATCTCCACTTCTTTGTTGTCCCACAGCCCATGACACTACATTACAGACACCCCCCACCAAAAAAAAAAAACAAACCCACATCTGAGCAGCTGAACGTGTAAAATTGAGTAGCGGGGATTAATTAGCAGGTACGGACATAAAAAAACAACTTCCTACTTTGAGAATGGACCGGTGGAAGAAGAGAGCGAGCAGCTGGATGAGGTCGAAGAGGACGTAGCCGTCTTTTTTCTCCACCCCGATGATGTTGGGCAGGGCGTAGGGCCGATCGGCGTTGACGCCTCGGTACGCAGAGAAGAAACCAAACTGGGAAAAAGTACTTCACCACAACGGTCAGCTGTGAGAAGCGGAGGAGAGAGGTGGAGAACATGACCCCGATGGAGCAGGAGCAACGGTGACCTTCTTTAAAAACACTATTATTTCTAGAAGAGTGATGGAGTGTGAACCCAGAGCATCACCACGGTGCCCTCCGCTGCTCTACCTCTGTGTAGATGATGGCCGTCATCCAGAAACGCTTGCTTGGCCGAGGCACGGACAGCATGGCCCAGAGGAAGATGAGGATGGGCAGGATGAGCGTGAGGAAGGAAGCGGACACGATGTGGTTGAGGATGATGACAAAGTAGCACAGCATCTCCGACTTGGACACCATTGTGTGATAGAGGGCGAACGCCAGCTTCAGCGGCCGGGGCAACGTGACGAAAAACTTGTCAGACTCGGAGATTTCGTCACTATCAAACATGCTGTGAAAAAGAGAGTCAGAGAAAAGGACTGTGCCCGATGACTCGATGAGAACAAAACCGCTGTTCACATTTTTTTTACGTGTATCAAGACCCAAATGATTTCATTGTATAGAAAATTAGAAAAAGCTTTGAAATCTGCGGGTGTGTTTCCCAAACCAGTTCCACTGACTTGTTAAGCAGCAGCTCGCTGGCGGTGAGATTCCTCGTTTCCTGACTCAGAGGTCTGGGGGAGTCTGGCAGGTTGAGGCTTTCCTCTCCATCGCTCTCCGTGAAACACGGCTCGCCTTGCTCTGGGCACCCAGCTGCTTCCTCTTCTTCCTCATACCACGATTCTCGGCTCAGCTCAGCCTCCTCTGCCTCCCCGTTCTCCCTACCTTCTGCTTCTTCTCTAGGTTTGCACTCGTGTGTTTCACCCACTGCGTCCTCCTCTTCCTCCTCCTCCTCCTGCTCCTCCTCATCCCAGACCTGAGGTTGAGAACCTTTCCAGCTTTGAGCATAAAGATGCCTTCAGTTGTTGGTTCACATAGATGCACTCTAACATATGCTTGAGGCCTTTACGGCCTCTCCTCACCTGGGCGAAACGTCCTCAGTCTCTCCGGGGGTCAGGTCGATGTTGGTGGTCCTCACCAGCCTTCGTCTGGCCGGGTCAGCAGGAGCAGCCGGTGCAACCGGAAGCTCGTCTAGCTCCTCCTGGGTGGGCTGTCTGGAGCAGATCAGGGTCTCTTCTGTCATACAGCTGAAGGTGAGGGGAAAAGACAGCAGGTGAACATATAGCTGCCATGACTCTGCGTTTATCATCATCTTCGCACGTTTACGAAAATCACCTAGAAAAGCTGCTGCCCCAAGACACTTTGGAAGCTTGGTTTTTCAACTTGGCGTAGGCGTACCGTGAGGAGGCGGCGGGGGGCGGGGAAAGGGGAGGAGGCAGGCTGCCATCCTGGTCATCCAGAGACGACAGGGTGTTCTGACGGGAGATCCAGGTTTCGTAAAACTGCTTCACGCTCTCCTGGCTCACCTCTTTACCCTGGGAGGTCAGATGAAGGAGAGGGCAGAGGAAGGCAGACACCCTGTAGGTAGAGCACCCTGCTTCTGTTTGGGTGCTTAAAAGTTCCTTTTAGGACACCCACTACCTGGTGACATCCTCTAACAGTGCGTTCTGTACATATTATCTTGATTTTTTGTATTGAAACAGTGCTTGATGCTTATTCCTTCCACTCTGAGTGAGCAAGGCACATTGTTTGCTCACCTTCTTTTGCTGCTGGCTGAGCAACGTGCGTTCAAAGCGCAGCACCTTGGAAATGTCCAGGTTGTCCTTGCACAGAGAGTTCAGACCCTCCGTCAGGTCGTCCACCAGCACCAGAAGGAAAGCCCAGATGAACTTCAGAGTGCTGATGACGCGTTGGAGGATGTTTTCTGGAAAAACAGCACTGTTTAAAGTAAATTTAGTATTTAGTATAGCGTAGATTTTTTTTTTTTACCTTTCTCCTCTACCTCGTCTTCTACCGTGCTTTCATCCAGTTCATCCTCACTAGAGTCGGATCTGTCGATGCCTGGAAACAGATCTTATTTTGTAAGCTTCATCCACCCTCTATTTTGTTGAATTTAACCCCGTGTTTAGCGACTAAACTCCTGACTGTTTTCTCACCCTGTTGTTTCTGCAGCTCTCTCTTTGTTCTTTTCTTTTCTTTCTTCTTTATTTCCTTTTCCTCTTTATTCAGGTCCTTCAGAGCCTTCTTGGAGCTGGTGACCCAGGCATTGTAGGCCAGCTAGGAAATGACATCACACAAGCGCCTTGACCAACGCGAGCAAGCGAGAATGAAACCATCGGCTGGGCTTTCTGGCGGATCTCACGTGGAAGGCAGACTTCTTCTTTGTGGGCTCGTCTTCTTCTTTCTTTTCTGTAGCCTCCTCTTCTTCCTCCTCATGGTCACTCTCAAAGAGGTGATAACCACAGTTGTTCTCCACTTCATAAAAACGGAACAGGGGTAGATCAGTGTGCATCCAATCACGGCCACTTTGTGACATTTTCAGCAAGACGCCTGCTCACCACCAGGTTGGGACACCCAGGGCTTCCACCATTTTCCTGCATCTCTCTTTGCCTTCTCTTCATCACCTGGAAGGCACGGTTCATTTAGATTCTTACCATTTAGTAATAAAGAGCTTGACCAACCCTTAAATTAAACTGTTCTACTGTGGTGCCGATGTGAAGTTTAACTACTAGAAAAGAATTGGGTTTATTACATTCATTAACAAAAAAGAGCCCCCAAAGAGTGGAAAAAATGAAATAGATTCAAGCTTATTACCCAGCGTCACCTGCTCCTGAGAAACAGGAGGAGCTGGTGTGTCCACGGCTAAAGGCTGACTTTTTTGTTTCAGCTTTATTTTTTCCATCCTTCAGAAAAGAAGCGCATGAAAAACAAGGTTAGAAGGTCACTAACTGCAACTGGAACCCTTCAAGTTTGTCAGGTCAAAAAAGTGAAAGGGTTCTTACTGTTTCTTTAACGTCTCCACAGATTTCTGCTCCAGCTCCAGCCTGGCTGCAACCAGCTTCTTCACTTTGGCCTCGAACAGTTCGGCGCCCCTTAGACGAGCCAAAGAGAAAGAGAATGGAATTAATTTGTTGACTTCCTGACTTGGGGTGCAGTAAAAGTCCTAAATTCCAAAAAGCTGGATCAAATGCCCCACAAACAGGACATCCTCATTCGGCATCACATTTCACTTTACGATATTTCCTAGTGAAATATCTTTCTGCTCAACTGACCTGGAGGCCAGTATCTTCGCGGACTTCAGGTCAGACACCACGTAGAGAAAGTAGTAGCTCAGGAACACCCTCCTCTGGGCCAGGAGGACGGTGAAACAGATGGCGTCCCACACGATACCTGCCTCTCCCTCTGGCAGCTCACAGTCCTCGTCAGGATCAGCTGTGGACCCAGAGATGATGAGACCTTTGGGAACCAGTGTAACCGGATAACATCGAAACACCAAAATAAGTGTGTCGACTACTTACGGACGTCGTAACCTTTGATGGTGCAGAACATGCTGAAGGCCTGAATTAACCAGCAGCTGTTCTTCATCAGGCTGCCCAGATATGCACAAGACCCAAGCTATAAAAAAAAAGACACCGGAACGCAACATAAACCGATGTCCAAGTATCTTTCTTCATCGCAGATCAACTCACAGAGAGTAAATTCTTCATGGTGATGACGAAGCAGGTGTATCCGATGAGCCAGTCCCACAGGCGCAGGATGTATCGGACCGGCTGCATGAGCACACTACCTCCGAACAACATGAAGTAGAAACAGGCCACCAGGTAGCCCAGGCAGAAGATGCTAATCCGGGTGGTTCCGGTGATGAAGATGAGACACAGCACGAGCCAGAAGAAATAACTGAACACAAACACTTTGACCATGTCCAGGTAGCACCTGAGGACCAGAATGAGGTGTACAGTTTAACCCTGAGATACTGGAAAAAAGGAAACCAGAAAAACTATCCACTGTCTGATTAACTAAATTTAAATTGTATTTGGCATTTCAATAAATTTGCTTATTGTACTTTCCCATCTAAACTGACCAGCTATGAAACCTTTCAGGTTAGGTCGGGAGTGTTTCATGAGGTTAGGTCGGGAGTGTTTCATGAGTAATAGTCTAGAGAAAGAAGTCTGGTTTTTGGGACCTGCAGTGAAGGAAGTTGTTGACAGGGATGAACTGGTTGCAGGACCAGGGATCCAGACTGCGGCTGATCTCAACATTATCTCCAGCCAGCAGTCGCACGGCTGCTCGGTTCTCCTCCTCAAACACCTGCCACTGAAGAGACGAGCAGAGCAGCAGGAGGTGGTCGTCTGCACAGAGCCAGAGAGAGAGAGAGAGAGAGAGAGAGAGAGATGGTCAAAATCTGGCACGAGGAGATAGAGTTGGCTTATCTTCTCGTCTTTGTGTCAAGGTGAAGAAAAACTCACAGAATATGAAGGTGGGATTGGGCCTCTTGGCAAAATCAGGCAGGTAAAACCACTTGATCACATTGGAGGTCAGTGGCTGAGCTGCGACCCTCCAGGGGTAATCTGTCCACACCGCACAAAACCAGCATGTTACCTTCAGGTATGTGCATTTCATTAAAAATGACTTCAATGAGAGACTTTTCAATATGCAAAGGTTTTGGTAAGTGTGTTAAAATATTTGATGTCTTCCACAAGTTGATTTTAAAGTTCATACCAACACAGAAGGCAGGAGGAATGCCTATGCAGAGCACATACTGCAGCACCATGAGCCCTGCGGTGAAGCAGCAGTATTTCGGCCACACCTCCCCGATGGCTTTCCTCCGTCGCCGTGACAGGACAGCCATTAGGGCACACGAATGGAGCAGGGCGTAGAAATCCATCCTCTGACCAATCACGTTCACTGCCACGATCAAACTAATCTAAGAAGCCAAACCAGAGTCACAAACCAGTCAAACGCGTGAGCAGGCGCACAACGCACGCCGCGGCCGATACCGCCTACCTCCAGGCCAAATTTGTAGAAGAGAAAGTTGATGAAGTACTTGATGCAGGGCAGGATTCCCTGGTCCAGGTGTTGCCTTGTTATGCCCTGGAAGATGATGCTGAAAGGCGGAGGCTTCAGATTGTTGTGGAGGCGGAAGTAGCGCTGATGTCGATGCACTGTGGCCTCAAACACCAGCAGCCCCAGGACCATCAGGTGGTTCTGCAGCACAAAAGCACGCACGGCTGCACGAACGATACCTTTGAGTATCTCTGAGGTTTATCCAGCCTCAGAAGAAAGACTGGTTTTAAAAACTGCAGCTCGTGGTAATAGCAGTTTTAAAACAAACAGTTTTAAATTTAGACATCAGGAGTTAAAGTCTGCCGTGATCCATACAGGACATGTTACACAGGAGAACACAGGTGTGTTACTCTACCTGGAGACAGGGGAGGATGCTGCCCTCACACTTCCGCAGGGCTCCCCACCAGTGGACGGGGTCTACGAGCTCGCTGTAGATGGCGGAGCTGTTGCGCAGCCCCACCCTGACTTCCCCCGGCGCTGCCATCCCATCCAGGCCTGAGCTGTTAGATGGTACCAAAGACTGGGCGACAGACGCCAAATGATGGTCAGACAGGAATATGGGTGGGTGCAGGACACCGGAATACAGTCCCCCGTGTGAACTCACAGCTGTGCAGTTGGAGGAGTAATCGAGGGGTTTGATGACTTTGAGCTGGTAAAACATTTTGCACACCACCATGATGCAGGCCCACACCGCAGAGATGCTGGATGCCGCAAGCCGTAACCGTGGGAACGGTAGAGCAAACACCCATAGCACCAGGAAAACCAAGTTCATCAGAGAAACCTGTTGAAATGATGATCACAATTCACTCTGACACCAGAAATGCTCGAATCAGGCTGGATAAACTCGCTGCAGTGAATGGTTCTCTAAAAGAATTCCGGAATTCCCACCTCCTGCAGTGACACCCAGATGATGCCAGATGAGACGATTTTAATGCTGTGGAGTTCCAGCAGCCTCCAGCACTGCTCCTGGACCTTGTTCAACCCTGATAGAGCCTGAACCAGAAGCAGGCTGGCCCGATCCACGATCACCATCCACTTGTCCTCACCAGCGCCGGGCACAGAAGCTGGGACACCAGCATGGAAGCGAGTCAGAGCAATATTCCCGCACAGAGAGTACGACACTCACAAGTTCATTATCCCAGATGCCCAGCAGACCTAACGAGCTGCTAAATGTGCAACATGTGATTGTAGGTGAGGCTGCAGTCACCCTCTCCTGTCCTGTCCTCCAGGTCATCCACTTCCTTCACCGAAGACGACTGCAGCCCTATGCTGTTCAAAGTTTCCCGACTTTTCCCAGTTTCCATTTGTTCCTTCACAAGCCTGGAGAGTATCAGGAAATACATTTAAAATACATGGCCCTTAATATAAAATGCCTTTAAAGAAAATAGTGTACGAGTGATGCATGTTTATGGCGTTAGCCTTACTTCTCCCGGAATTTTCCGATGTTTTCTTTCAACCTGAGAGAAAGAAAGTGAAGTGTGCTGATATTTTAATGGTGACAAATATAAACTTAAACTAAATCAAACTTAACAAACGTAGCTTGTGCTGGCTCAACAGGTAAAAACAGAGGGCAAACAGAGGGCTTACATGTCAGATATCACACCCACGGAACCTCTGAGCTCTTCCTCTCTGTAAAGAAGATCACAGTCATATAATCAAGGTGTGTGTGTGGGGGTTGAGTGTGTGTCATTGTATATGCTTTATGAGAAACTCATTTCACTGGCAAACTCAAAACGCGTTTGTGCTGTCTCACCTCGAAGCCTGTCTCATAGGTACGTTGTCAAGGTCAGTGAGCGTCAGGAAATCCGAGTTGAAGTAGTGCAGCTGGAGGATACAGGCCAACAGGAAGGCAGCAGGAAGCAGAATACGCGCAAACAGCTCCACCGTGTCGTACCGTTCCAAACCCAGATCTCTGAGACTGACAATTCACACACAGGCATGTGCAACGTTGGTACATCTGGATGTAAAATGTTCCACCTCCGAGGTGGCAGCAGTGTGTAGATGAACAGATACTCACCCTTCCTCTGACATGCCCATTATCTGTCTGAAGAGCGCAGACACACTTCTGAACTGGTACATATAGATGGCGATCAATACCACCATGGAGTAACCGACCACTACAGCCCAGAATGTTTTCAGGAGCCGACGCCACACGTCATAGCGTGTCTGAGAGAGAAAGCAGACATGTTCCCTCTACACCGTCAATGTATTTACAGTACGCACTGATGCTACAGTTTTTAGGGGACGGTTAAAGCACCCCAACAAAAAGTTAGCTGTGGAACATATTTGAAGTTCGCCATGTTTTTAATAAGATAACTGCAATTTAGGATTGCTTTTTGGCACTCTGTTCGATCCCACTTCACTAGTAAAATGAATGAAGCTCACCTTAATGAGGTGAAGCCACACACAAAACTAGTTTCTGCATGAAAATGTCAACAGAAAAGATGCTTCGAGCATCCTGGATAGCTCAATCATGAGTTCTAGTGACAGATAATCCTCTTAAATACAGCAAACATCACCCTTCGGACATCCATGTCTAACTCCTGTATGTTAAACAGCAGGATGTTTCTGACATTGTCTCATCAAACAAACGGTGTCGACGAGTCTCACGTCACATTCACATTTCCATTAGGCCTTCCGGTAAGTGCTTACCATGTTTCTAAAAGGTCAGCAGAAACATAAGATGGGGGGAAAAACAACAGGAAAAGAGCAGCAAAAAAAATGACCGTGTACGTGTTTATGCATCACAATCAATACTTTTAACTGTAAAATTGTACGGATGAGCTGCTTTTATCAGAGCTGGACCTTTTCTGAACGTTTTACAGCACAAGCAGCAGGGAACAACTCACTAATGATGATCAGGCAGTAAACCTATTATGGTGTAAGATGAACCTGAAGCGATGGTGGCTTTGTGTGTTTTGCAAAAACTTCTCAACTATTTAAGTAGATTACCTTGATGCTTATTGACCCCTGCAACTTTAACATCAAATTGGACTCTTTGGGCTACTCTGAGTACATGTTTAGTACATTAACATTAAACGTGCAGATGGTCACCTGGTAGAGGACGATGCAGAACAGGAAGAGGACAATGTAGAGGATCTTGTAGACAACCACCTACGCAAGTGACACAAGGTCGATGTTAGGTTTGTTCAAAGGAAAGTGATAAATGTTCGTTTCACCTCAATAACAGACTACAGACACTATTGTCTTGCAGTGATGCGAGGTTTGGTCCAATTTATCCATGATCACATGTGGGATTTTTCCATTAGCGATGGAATTTGATTGAATTTGAATTTGATCAGTTATTACATACCTTTCCAGAAAAACTGATGACAAAGAACATGGAGCAGCAGAAGAGGATCCAGTATTTCACCAGCAAGCCCTTCACTCCTGAAATGAGCATTGCTACCAGGGGCGATGGTTGGTTTTCTTCTGCTGCAAAGGAGAGAATCAGCAGTGGAAGAGGAGTATTAGAGTAGTATTCTAACATGTAATGAAGTCTTGTGACACATCGGTTGCTTAAATAAATCAAAAGGATGTTACGCGGTGCTACGGTGACTTCATCTAGCGACGCTGCCTTCAAGCTCTGTGCCTCCTTTCTCTCCTTTAGTTGTTGACGGAACATCAGCCAAAAGCTAAAGCTGTAGAAGACCTGCAGAACACACATGCGTGTGATAGTTTTTACCGTGCACAACAATGGTGATGATCCCTATTAAGGACTCGTAGTATCAGCATTTATTGAGCGGTATCAATGAGCAGAATCTTAGTTAATGCTGACCTTTGCTCCCAAGTGGATGCAAGGTGCAGGGTGATAACTGTTCAGGTCAAAGTCCACTATGACAGTGGGCGGTAGGCTGGGGTAGAGCTCTTCCCGGGTGAGGCGCAGTCCACTCAGGAAACCCAGCACTACCAGGACAGTCCCATAGACAGCCAAGAATGGAGCAGACATCATGGCGTAGCGACGTCGGTCTCTCATCATCCAGATCATACAGGACCACACCAGCAGAGCAAAAGTCAACCAGTTGTTGTACGTGATGCTCCACACCTTTGAAAGAACCTCAAGGTTACCAAACCATACTATCGTTTATAGATAGTTCTGTTTCTGGCTAACGATGACACACACATACACACTGGAGCTGTATATTTACCATCATGATGATGAGACCACTGACGTAACTGTGTTTTTGCACCATCTGTCCAAAGATGACCAGGCCACTGGGTCCAGAGGGGGCTGATGTGGCCTCGGTTGCAGTCATCAGGCTCTCTTCACAGTTTCCAACTTCTACGTCACATTCTGTCTCAAGCAGAGAGGAGGATAACGTTGAGGCATTTACCCTCTTTACAGGCACAGACAATCCATCCTGATGGTTACCTTCTGACAGTGCGTCTTTGCTTTCACACTGTGATGGAGGGTAAGCGTTTATGTAACTTGCCTCTCCTAACAGAGACCCCAGATCCTGCCAGGACCTCTCTTTCATCAACACCATCGGCTGAGGGAAAATGGCACGCGTGCAAATATACACTTTTTAATCAAAAACATAGTTTGAAAACAGCATTTAGCAATGACATCTGATACCTCGTCAGGTAGATAGGTTTCCTCATCAGTGCTGCTTAAAAGCTGTAATTAGAGAGAATCTAAGGTTGAGATATCGCATGTTTAATTTGACCTGAAAAGTTTCGTATTGAATGGGAGTAAAACTATATGATTGACATGAAGAGCATCCCTGTGGGCAGTAAATACTGACTGCAACAAAAATATCGACTGTGTGTTACCTCCTGTTTATCTCCGGAAATGTAGATGACCCTAGAGAAGCTGGGAGGAGCTTCCGGACTCTCTGCAGGACTGCGAGACTCTCTATCATCAGTGTCCTGAGGTGAAGGGCATGGAAGTTAGTGTCAGCTGACCTCTGGGTAAAGTGTTGTAAATTCAGCCAAAAAGTGTAGTTTTCATTGATCCTCAAGAGCCTTTTCACCAGCTTGTAGGAAAGTCCTCTCTGACCTGCCCTGCTAAACAGATGCCTTTGCACAAACCTCCTCTGTGATGTGAACCCATTTGTGCAGCAGAGCCACCAGTGTGAAATAGAGCAGCAGCAGCACCAAAGGGTTCACGAAGTCAGGCCAGCTGACAAAGGGGTGCAGAGCGAGTGTGTATGGCTCCGAGCTGTTGGTTCTGATCACTCCGGTCATCCCAAACAACCTGCATGTGTTGAAGCAAAGATGAATTCGAGCAGTGAACCGGCATTTTGAAGGAAACACAAAAGAGATAAACCATCTATGAAGAGAGAATGGATCATTTTGCTAATGCTGTTACAACCTAACTACAATGGAATCAATTTAAGTTTATCTGCAAAGCACTGTTAGTACAGCTGAAACTGATGAAGATGATGATCACATCTTTACCTGGGATACACATCCTCCGGAGGCACGAGCAACTGGGACAGAGGGAGCTGGTAGAGGTAAAGGACCAGAAGGTGTCCTCCGCTGAAGATGGTCAGCATCACGCACAGAGAGCTGAAGATCAGCATGCTGATGGAGCGGCTGAACACCCACCACCACACCAGTCCAAGGAACACTGAGAAGTACACTCCTGAGGTGAGGGAGGGAAGGATGATACCTGCACACCAACAAACGCACACGCAGCCGATGGGAAATATGTGCAACAGGCGCCGTGGAAACGTTACCACCAATGTCCGGCTGATATTGTACCTGCCAGACCCAGGAGAACGGTCACCACCACTTTCCCTGCTGTGTTCATGATTGCTGAAAGCAGCAGTTTCAGTCCAGCTGCAAACACTATCAGCTTCTGCACAAACTGGGGTGGGCCAGACTGGACCGGAACCGTGGTCTCATCTGAGCTGTCAAAGGACGATCCTTCCGTGTCGCTTTCCTCCTCAGAGTCACTTTCAGAGGTTTCGCCTTCCTGACAGACCGGAGGAACAATCGGATCGGTACAGCTGCGCGTTCTTCATGTAGTAGTAACGGCAAACGAGCCTCTACCTCAGCTTCCATGGGCAGGATTCCGTTTTCGTGCTGGTTGACCTGGGGCGGGGGATGCGTGAGCTTGTTGCACAGCCTCAGAACAAAGATGGAAGAGCAAAGGATGCCGAGATCTGGGGCCAGGAGACGCACGATGTTCCCGGGGTCCACCAAACTGAACCTGTGAGCAGACGTGCAAATCGCAGGTTTGACCTCTGCTGAGCTTCATCCATAAAGAAAAATGTTCTTAAATGTGATTTCTTTTTTTTTTAAGAATGAGAAATTGTGCATATCTTTGGCTTTTACACACCTGACAATGCCAAAGTGGTAGAAGAAATCTTCCCAGTAGCCACTAACTGTTAAAAAGAGACAAAAATGAAATGTCAAAGCTGTTCTTATTTTTACAGCCAACAAGTCAATATAGATGAAAGGTGCCATTAAATCATCAGTTGTTTTTACCATCTGGTTGGATGTAGCTGAAGGGAATCTGCATCAGGCACTGCAGGCTCAGGAGAGTCAGACTGGTGTAGACAATCAGCTGCAAGAACTGGCCCGTTTTACCTGGGACAGAAGAGAAGAAAAAAAATAGAGGGAGTAAAGGTGTGAGTGAATCTGGTGAGGATGATTCAGCTTTAGAGTTTCAATAAGTGTAAAACTTGATCAGAATGATGACATTGATGATTATGAATCTGGTTGTGTTTGCTCCTGGATGGATGGATGATTGGATGGATGGATGGATGCCAAGGCCTGTTGCATGTGTCCATAGCAATTTACCTTCCCCTCATTCTTTTTCTTTTAGAATACAACCCTGTCTTTGCAAGCTGTATCCTGTTTTTGTGTATTTGTTGGGATCCGATGACTTTTTTATAAAAAATGAACATGTGATACGTGTGACCGGTGCAGCGTTCTAGCAGCTCGCTGCAGTGAGACTGGTGTCCTCAGGTGGATCAGATCACCGAGACCCGGCAGCTTTTGTGGCTCTACGTGATCTGAACCAGCAAATCTGCTAATGTTCATGGATTTTCCTGAAAGCTTAATGACATTTAAATGTTGCTGTTTGCACCATGCTATTTATCACAAAAAGTGGTTGAATGAACAAAATCAGCTCATAAAAAGATGGAAAGCAGAACAATATTTAAAATAGTAATAATAATAATAAAATAATAGGTGTGGACCTTTCATAGCCAGAAGGAGAATCAACAAATGAGGAAAGAATGATGTCAAATTGCTGACATTAGGTCTTTTTTAATTCCTCACTGTAATTACCAAGCTATGTATAATTAATTTGAGTATTCTGACCACATCCCCTTTACAAAGTACTTTAAGGGAGGGTAAAGATACCTTAATTCAACAGAAGATAGTGATCAATAAATTCACAGACACACACAGTCAGCAAACACACACACACAAAACTTACTGAGAAATGTTCTTCTTTCTACTAGTTTGTTTTCACATGATTATATAAAAAACACACAGGGTCGATATATTAATACCATCTTACAGTAGCAGTTTACATCGGATTTACTCATTCAAGGAAATTAAGATATCACAAATGCATATAACTGCTAAAATATGGATATTTTCAATATTTTCCTCCACAGCATTAATCTTTGATGTACTCCTCTCACCTTTCATCGTGACCAGGCTGGGGTTGGGCAGCAGCGGCACGGTGAGCAGGAACACGAAATACACCACGGACAGACCGTTGTAGCGGAACAGAGAGGCTGACAACAAGAAAACACGCTTTACTACTACTGTGAGCAGAAATTTAATTAAAGAGGGGTCTTAAACTAGTAAAACTCTCATTTGTTTCAGACTTCAAAAACTCAAAAACCAACCGCATTAAAAAAAAAAAGATTTTCCATTTAGCATCTTTATTAATCATAGAATAAACTGTCTTTTAACAACTACGTTCCAGATTTTATAGAACTGCTTTTAACAGATTTAAAAAAAAAACATGTCCACTACAATTAATGGAGAAATTAAGTTTCTTGTCTACAACTTTTTTTTTTTTACTTTGTCTTCAAGTGTTATGACTATGACTGTTTAAATATTAAACACAACCTACGCCAGGAAAAAAAAAGGTTCCATGATGAAGCAACAACACACTCGGCTGATTCCGGTAGGTTCAACAGACAACGATTCCGATACACAAACACACACACATAAAAATGGAATGAATAGGCAGACTCACCAGCCAGCAGCAGCAGGGGCAAGAATAAGTTATAGAGAATCCCCACCACGAGTTCACCCGCCATGTCTGCAGAGTGTGGCAGGCAGACACGCTGCTGTTTGAACACTCTCTTCTTTTAGACCTTTGCTCAAATTAGTCCGAACAGCTTGGAGGGAAACTCAAGTTGGCTCACATTTTGGTCAGAGAAGGTCAAAGCATTGTCCAAAAAAGAGGGGGAAGGACCAGGAGTAAAGGAGGGGATGTCAGGCCAGTCCAAAGCAGCACAGCAAAGGAGATTCACAGGCGAGGATGCTGATTTAAGTGGGGCTGATGCCTCCCTCTGCAGCGTCTCTGTCACACCCACTCTTACCTCTCTCACTCTGACATAATGGGCTGGATCCGAGCTCAATCTGGCACTAATCTCAGGAGAATATCTTCTGTCATTCGGTGACACGGGCATCAGCACATGAATCGGACAGATATACGCTGAGAGTTCAGGTCAAAGGTGTTTCCGTGTATGCGGACGTTCTCCTACTGAGGACACCTTTGCTTTCTTCAGTCATGACACTCAGATCTGGCACAACATGGTCGCTCTCTGCACAGACGCTTCCAGCTGGCTCATCATATTTGCCCCACCAAGTAAAGGGAAGTGTATCTAATATTCATGGCTGTGAGACCATTAAGAGCTGGTGTGATAATAGAGGAGTGATCAATGGA
>CAAE01014710.1:625803-676525 GCA_000180735.1 Tetraodon nigroviridis
CCCACACACACACACACACACACACACTGTTCCATCCCCCGGTAAAACATGCAACTCACAAAAAAATTGTTAATTATTACAATCTGACATTAAACCCATTTAATCAGATGATGTAAAGACATCAGGAGACTTTTAATAGTTGCCTATTAATGCCTTCAATGGTGTATTCCTCACTTTTATACCAACAGCACAGTTGTAAAGATAAAGCATAAAATAAGCCACATGTTTAAATCCTAAACCGTATTCACTCATTAGTGCACTGTTATAATTTATTTAAACATGATTCAAATTTAAAGGCCAGTGCATACAAGCTTTACCATAACACCACCTATGGAAATGTATATTTCAAAAGAGGAACATTATTAAAGTTTAAATTATGATTTCATGAGAAGCTGGCAGTTTTTGCTGTTGTATTTTAGTCATTTATTGGACAGAAGTAATAAAAAATACAAATCACAAATGGTGCATCGGCTGGGATTTGCTGATTATTATTTTGGGGTTTGAAATGATGTCAGGAACAGATAAATAATTCCAAATAATAAATACCAAAAGACAAAATAATAAAAATAATATCTTCACATAGTGACCATTTAAACCAGAGGTGAAAGTGGGGTTGGTTACCTTTGCCAAAAACTATTCTTATGAAAACTTTGGATTATTCTTTATATGTTGATAGAAGGTTGAGAGTACGGTAAATAAAGCCTCTGACTGACTCCATAAGAGGAAAACACACATTCAATTACTGCTCAGCTGCAGATCCAAATTGATTGTGCAAGAATGAGTGCTGACCAGTCAACTTACATTTCATGACTCTGCACTAAAAAGAGCATTGAGAGGACACGGTAAGAAGGGTCTTAGGGCCAGAAATGTTGAGATGTCTGTGATGTTACTTTGTGTGTGCGATTCTGAAAATCGCATAGTTTGTTCGCAATAGGCTTTGGGTTACTTGCAAATTCACCAACATCCATTACTGCGTGACCTCTTCTTACCACCTGCTCCCGCACAAAAACGTGGATCATCCAAGCAGTTTCTGGTTAGAGGACATATCTGCAGATCCAGGCACCATCACATGAATCCTGTGCCATGAACAGGTGGAATACTGAGAAAATAATCATATACAGACAGTTGAGCTGTGAAGGTAGCAGTGGAGTTTGTGTTACTGTGGTCAGAGTTGGCAGTTGTTGACTTTGCAACAAACCCCTATCTCCAAAGTTAACAAACTACTGCCACCTATTGCTTCATGGGCCTTACAGCAAAACATCTGGGCAGGAAGCTGTTTATGCACTTTTATTGAGTTACAGTGAAATGTAAGAAAGTGTCAGCGTGTATCTAAAAGACTTGAACAAGTACTGTTGACCTGATTAATCTCCTTGCCAGTTTGTATAAAATGTGAGCTATACATTTTTTTCTAATCTACTTTCCCTCTCTTTCTGTCTCCATGTCCTGTCAGTTGAGCCGGTCAAGGCAGAGGGGCCTCCAGGAGCCAAGGTCTGCTTCAGGTCCGCTAAAAGAACCTTTTCCTTTGCCTGGGGTTTACTCCTGCAGGAATACGGGTTTTTACTTTGGGGACAGCCAGGAACTGGGATTGAACTAGATAAACATCACATAAAAGGTGACTTTTGGATATGCCGAAATTACATGGAAAAAGATGCTGGGCGGATTTTGTTTTAAAGCTGCACTGACTTTGGTAATGGTCCAGTTCTGCCCACCCAAAAAAAAACCCCCAAAAAACCTATTTATTATTGTTAATTATGTTATTAATTGTTGTTGTTGTTGTTGTTGTTGTTTTCAAACTGTCTGGGAGGTTTACATCTGCAGCGGTCACCGCCCTGGTTCATCAGCCGGGTGCCCGGGCCAAGATGCCGGGCTGCAGGTTTACCCAGCCTGATTTGCACCCCCCTCCCGGAGCGCAGGGCGGCCTGAGCAGCACCGGCCCCGGCGTCTGCCGTCAGCCTCCCCACCTTTCAAACATGGGAGTCGCCTTTGAAGAGGGCGCCGTTTCCTCCGCAGAGCCCCGCCGCTGACGCGGCTCCGTGGCCGGCCCACGTGACGAGGCGAAGCGGCCTCTCCTCCGCGGCTCGCTCGGTCTTCCCTTCCCAGGGTTCAATGAGCGCCGTGTGGCCCCACCCCGTCTCTCTTCAGGGCTGTCTATCTCTTCACTGTAGGCTTCTATTCTCGGAGAGAGAGAAACGGAGAAAATAATAACAGCCAGAAAATCGGTTATTCTCGTCTTTCACCTTCCGCGGCCAGCGTCGACGAGGGGAGCGGCCTCCGCGATGGGAATGAGCCGCTACCGAGGCACGGCGTCCGAGTGTCGGGTGAATGCAAATGCACATGTTCTCCCGAGCCTGTAGCCCGTTTACCCACGGCGGGTTTTAGAGGAATATACGTGCGTGTTTTCCTCCGTGTGGACGCACGTATAGGCCCTATGTAGGCTATAGGAAGCCAGTGTGACAGCGGGGGTTGCTTTTTCACCTGCAACCAACGTGGACGCTCTTCGAGGGATTATCGCCTCTCGGTCACGTTTTCTGCTCCCTAAATTCTGGCATTTTTGTGGCGATCGCCTTTTTGTAAAAGGCTCTGCCGGAGCCTCGTCCGAGATTTTTGTTGTCGTTGTTGTTGTTGTTGTTTAAAAAAAAAACCCCAGTGTCGGTGCGCAGTTTTGGAGGTTCTCTGGTGATGTGAGGGGCTGATAACGCGCCTGAGCAACAAAAGCGAGGGGCAGGGGAGAGAGAGAGAAGGCCCTTCGGAGGATAAAACCCAAGGAACGGCCGTCGAAAAGAAGGACGGATCGGGGGCATATTTGGATCGAGTCGGAACACGGAGAAATCCGCCGGAAAAGACAACCGCAGTGAGTTTGGAGCCGTTCGGGGCCGATTTGAATGGAAAGGAGACGGATGACGACGGAAGCGATGAAATTACCACACATGTAACTCGTTCGCCGTAAATATTATTTTCCTCCGGCCTCTGCTCCGTGGGCCCCCCACCCCGATGAAGACAGCTGCCGGGGAGCCAGGGGAATAGATAAAGAGTCTACGTGACCACCTATGGAAATGTTTATCATGAAAGGAGACGCGCAAACGAGCCGCGCCACAGCACGGGCGAGGTTTTGGGCCACGCCGAGCTCGGCCCCTCTCTGCGGGCAGCAGTGAGACGCAAGACCCGGGCTTCTGGAGATGCAAATTAGGCTGTCGAGGCTGTCTCCGTTCGAGGTGAAACCCCGATTTTGGCCGCGTTAGAGGACGTTGTGGATTACAAATCGCAAGATCGCCACCGTCGACGGGCAGAGGAGAGAGACAAGCAAACAGAAAGCATTCTGCATGTGAAGTCGGAAAAAGCGAGCAGGATTCGGGCGGCCTCGGTGTCGTCAGCAGCGGCGGCGGCGGCGGTATTCTGCCCTTTCTCTGACAGCAAAATACGCCTTTGGACACAAAATTCGTGCACTGCTGCTCCTCGGACCGTTTTCAGACCGGGCCTGGGACGCTCACTGGTGTGTATGCGGCTTTTGTAGCCAAATTGTAGCCAAAATCAGCCTCCCAAAACGAGGGATCTAAGCTAGCATAGTGTATTTATTTTCCTCCCTACCTACACACCCCCCTCCGACTCCACTTATTCCACCATCTCCTCCGACCCTGGACCCCCTTTTTCTTCTTTCTTGCGGGAAGATGGGTTGTTTGGGCAACAGTAAGACTGAAGACCAGAGAAATGAGGAGAAGGCACAGAGAGAAGCTAACAAAAAGATAGAGAAGCAGCTCCAGAAAGACAAGCAGATATACAGAGCAACGCACAGATTACTACTTTTAGGTAAGTCTTCTTCTCCTTTCTTACTGTCCCTTTTTTTCCTCAAAGTGCACTTTTCTATGCTTGCAACTTTACAGGCAGAGCGACGCGGAGATGTGGAGGCCCTGTTTTCCTCCCTGCATAACCTTCTGGGATGTTGTTTTGGGAAACATTGTCAACAGTGTGACTTTGCTATTGCATAAGGCCAAAAATGCAGCACTGTGCTGCTTTTTCAGCGTGGGGCGCTTTGAAATTGGAAATCAACAGCTGTGCCCGAACCACAACGCGCCGTACCTGAAGACGGCGTGGTACGGTGGCGTAGAGTCAATAGTACGTTTGCTGCCCGCCGTTGGGGCTCATCATGGCGTGAACGGCTCACCTCAGACCAGAAAAGCCCCCCCCCCCCCCGCATCTGCCAGATTGGTTTTATTGTATGTTTTACGCCGCTCGTGCGTCTATTTTTAACAAGGCCCGTTACAGCTGGACCTGCAGGGGCTGTTCATGTTTGATAAAGCATCCAGATGTGTCAGAGGCGGTTCTGCTAACACCGTTTGCATTCTGTCAACTGCATTATTAGGCAAAGTGGTGCATGTCTTTAGTGTGAAAATGAACGTGCATAAGGCTCAACATGTGGTCGTGTGTGCCGGAGAGCGAGCGAGCGAGTGAGCGAGCAGGCGGGAGGTGGGCTGGGTCTCCACATTACATAAGAGACAAATAAGAGTGTCTAACTTTTCTCTGCAGTGCCCTGCTCTGTACCCTTTTGGTATGTCCATTCGCAGGCTCGCGCTGTGTAAAGAAGCCACGGCGTTCCCTGTGAGAAGGACCACAACAACCAATTAGAGACAACAATCAGCATGTTTGCACATTGAGGAGTACACCTGTAGCTCCGCAGAAGAGGAAGTTGTGGTCATTGTTGGACGGCAGAGGCACCAAAACCAAGACGAACGCGTCTGCCCTGAGCTCGGCTGCTGCCTTTCAGCTGGAGAACCTACCAGTCTGATTTGTGTCACACTTGTTGGTCCTAATTGTACGTATTAGGAATCGAAGAGTGTACTTCTGCAAACAGAAGCATTGCCCAGTTAGCCAGACTAAAGCCAAGGGTTTTAGTTTTGGAGAAGTGGAGATCTCATTTTATCGGAGATTAACGGTAAACCCGAAACCAGGCAGAGAGAGTTTGGCATTAAAAGAAGATATTAGCAGTGCTGCCGGCTAATTAAGCCACTTCCGGTCTGCGAGGCCGTGCATTGTCCAGCGCATGTGTGAGCTGTTGGCGTGGGACGTCCTGCAAACTTGGGAATCTTTTTTCCTCTGTGAAATTTTTTCAGAATGTCCTATTAAAGGAATTGATAAAACCTCGGCAGCAAATTTGGTGCTAAAAGTTTAAACGTGCTTGGTTTTGATGAGCTGCCTGGTTTTACAAGTAATTCTATTTATAATTTTTAATCAATAGCAAATTATTTCATTAAAGTAAAGTGGCTCCCGGCTCCATTAGTAGAAATTATTCCTTTGCAAGACTATAAGACTGATGACATTTTACAGGGGTTTTCACATATGAACAGCGATGTTGAAGGCGCTGAGAGTCTCTTCGTCCGTCGCCTCAAACTCTGTGTCTGTGCCTCAGATTGGGCTCTCGGAGCTCAGATGACGTTGTTGAAGAGGGAAGGAGAAATGATTCCCTGAGCAGCAGCACCTCGTCTTGCTTCTGAGAAATCTGAGAGGTCCAGATTTTTTGAATTTTGTGCTTTATTAACAACAAAATATTTGCAGAAAAGGTTTCAGAAAGGAGAAGGCGAGCTGCAGCGCGGTTTGAACTAGCCGCTGACCCGCTCGCTGTGTGTGTGTGTGATTGTACGCTGTGCAGGTGTGGCTTCATGAAGCGGCAGATGAACTTCCGTGTGACTGCAGATGCTCGTGAACCGTCCAGGAACCTGGAGCAAGCAGCTGCCAAGCTAATAGTGCTAAATGCGGCGCTACCGCGTTGATATTTACCTGAAGATGTAGCTAGCAGCGCTGCAGCCCCCTGTATTTGATATCGCCTCCGACAGGGATTCGGCATTTTCAATTAGCCGTAAACGGGATCACTGGGATCGGCTGGTCACGATCTGGGAACAAGAGGAAAAATGGACGATGGCGAGACAGTAAATGACAAATTCAATGGCGCACATACGCGAGACCATTTAGGAAGGCTGGCTTGCACCCAGTCACATTTTATTTTCATCTGATCTGTGGAGTGGCACAAAAGCGTGGCTGTTTGGAGGGAAGACATGGAAGATCAACTGATCACCATTATTCAAGAGACGCCGGCTTTGTGTTACAACACAGAGAAAGATTGTCATTGGTTGCCTTTCCAGTTGCTCCTTTATGAATGGAGAGTTATTGTCTCTCAGGCGGGCCAGAACACACTGGCTGCCCGGCTGCCGGTCCTACTCTGGCCAGTCTTCTATGTTACATTCGCCATAGTCGGATTGTTTGATGCGACGACCCTGTCATTCATGCTAGTTCAGACGTAGCATTTGTGATCGGGGGCTCCAAAAATGGAGAATATACAATATTTAAAGTCTGAACGGGCTTTTGTAAATCTCTAAACGTGAATTTTGTTCAAAGGACAGAGGCTCAAATGTACTCTTGAGATGGGAATTCCAGGTTCTGGTGGAATAACCAAATGTATTATTTCAGCCATGACCACGGACGACTGTCCTTGCCTCTCACTTTTCCAAAATAAAGTCACGCTCATGTATAAAATTTGCTGTCTGTAGATTAAACATGCTATTTGTGTACAGTATTTATGTCCAAAAGTGACTAACAGATCAATGTGGACATGATTATACTACTTCCTTTAAATGTAACAGTAACTTATCTTTTTGCTTTTCTGCGTACGGCCTGATGCTCCGGCTGAACACGGATGAACACGTCACAGATCCCTAATGTCTCCTTGTTTTTATCTCGCAGGAGCTGGAGAGTCAGGAAAGAGCACCATCGTGAAACAGATGAGGATCCTGCACGTCAATGGCTTCAATGCAGAGTAAGTGGATGGAAAACGCGGGAAATCTCTGTAATTCCTCATCAAAAAGGCCGGCTAATACGGAACACCGCAACAGGTTGCGCTACGGTGTCTTACTTTAGTGCACGATCGAAACCTGGATTGTTATTTTAAGGTAACAGTATATACATAATTAGAATTTCTGCGTATTGATGACAACATCATGCCGAGCAGCTGGAAGTGATGTCCACGCGTGGCCTACGTATACAGTCTGTCTCAGGTAGATTATTGTGCTGTTCTATGATTTCTTGCATAATCTCGTTGCAGATATACTTGAAATGCAGTTAGCGCGAGTGCAAAGAATCCTGCGGTTGTAACGCTGCTACGCTTGTAGGGGCGCCGAACCGAGCAAGGCAAAAACCAAGAAGAAGAACAACCTGCTTGCCTACCCGGGGCTGGAGAACATTAAAAAAGCAACCGCTAATAAGCACGTGGTGATTTGTGCAAACTGCAGGAAGGATTTCTCACTTTTCTCTCTCCATGAGAGGAGCATGCGCTAGTCAGCGCTTCAGGTTCTGCTGCACTGTCTGGATGCATGGATATATCTGCCCCCCCCCCTCGAAAATGAATGGAGAAAATAGGATTTTATGGTGCCCATCTTGTTTGTGCCACAGCTTCCCTGTGATTGCACCGCTGTGATTAGTATTTAACCAAGTCGTAGTAGTAGGTCGATAAATGCCAGTTTTGACTTGAAGAGTCAAAACTGATTGGTTGCAAAGCAAATGTGCATTCCTGATATCCAACCGCTGCAAAATATTGTGGAGCCTGTGAAATATACTAAAAGGACCTGCAGTCAGGACGTCCGCCGAGGCTGGACAGTATTGAAAAACCCGATATTAGGTGGTCTGAACTTTGTCATCAGATATTTAGCATGCTAGCAAGGAAGATAGATCCTAGGTGATCGTGGGGACACGCGAAGGCGCGGTGGAAACAGTCCCACTCTAATTGGAGCGCTCGCTAAAAACACACACAACAGGATAAAACCAGCTCAGACCTGAGGCCTTCATGTTATTGTTGTCAGGTTGACGCGATAGATGCTTGCTTGCTGTCACTGAAAGTTAAAAATGACCTCCTCCCTCTTCTACAAGGACCGAGTGCACTAACCGGAATACTATTTTGATCCGAATGGGCTTTTCTGGTCTGACTAGTTCTATTCCTGCTCCTATTCTACTTATCTAGGCTCCAGTTCTTTTTAGCCGACTGTAGTTGAAATCGAACACTCGGCAATAAAGATGCTACCACATGGATTTTACCTCCTAATCTCCGAAAGTTGGGTGGAACTCTGTGGGACAAAAACCAGGTCTGCCTCCAAAAAAAAAGACCAGAGCAGCCGAAACCCCAGCGTTGTGCGTGAGTGGGATGGCTGTCCACAGCGTCGTGGGTAATCTTGGGAAGGTGCCATCAATGCCGAACGATAAAGGAGCAGCATCTCTGGCAAGTGGGATGACTTCTTTTTCAGGCGGGCGGGACAATGCCAAACCGCATTCTGCACGCACGGTGGCACGGCTCTGTGGCAGGGGAGTCTGGCTGCTAAACTGGTCTGTCTGCAGCCTGCAGTCGCGGCTCCGTCCCAGCACTTTGGCACTTGTGAGAGAGGACAAAATAAACCCCAAGCTGCACCAGAGCAGAGCTGGCGTCTCGTTCACAAGTTTGCCCCCTCAGCGCGCCTTTGACGTGTGTTTTTTTTTTTTTTTTCATCTTTCACCGAGCCATCTTTTTTCTTTTTTTTTTTTTTTTTAATGTACGCACGTGTTTGTGTTCGCGTGTCTCAGCACTTCGGCATGTGTTGATCTGTTGGTCGTGATGGCGACCGAAGCCTCTTTGAAAGGTTAGTCTAGAAAATCGGCACCCAGGGCAGAGAAGCGCATATGATCCAACTCGTGACTCTTTGTGTACGTGTTTTGGGATGCCGAATGGAAATTTTTGTTCAATTCTGACTATAACTTGTAAGGAAAACACAATATCTGCACACTTTGCCTTGCGTTAGAAACCCAGGGTGTCCTTTTCCTGAAAAGCCCCGCCACCACATGATCTGTGGGCGTGCCCCATTCGACCTTTTGACTGTAGGCCTTTTTCATGACAGGATTGTAAAAGTCATAATTTATTTTTCTGCGTCACTGTAGTTTCCTTATTTAAATGATAAAAAAAAGACCTTCAATGGATCTGTTTGGCTTTGTTATCATCGTTCGTCACAGAGCAAACAAATCTTTTTTTTTTCCCACAATGGCAGCAGGGGTCACTAAAACACAACCTTTGTGCCCGGACGAGCAAATTTGAACAACACAATAATAAAAAATGCTTCGCAGTTCAACGGCGAGCATGCGTGTAAAAACGGACGCAAGTTCTTGAAGCCGAGTACACCAATCTGCCGCCATTTTTCGCCTTCTTGTTTCAGAGCTGCTTCTGTCAGACAGACAGAGCCGGGTTGACGGGGAGGAGAGACAGATGCGCACACCAGACTGAGTCTCGGCCCATCGTTTACCCTTCTCTTTTCACCAATCCATTCTTTAGCCCTGATTGTTAACAACATTTCAGCTGTTTGCAGTAGCTCCTCGCACTCGGGTGCGATGACATTTTTGCAGTTGTATGTCACAGTCACTAAAACTGCAGGCAGGACAATGATGTCATGGGTTTCCATCATTGTTAAAAATAAAACTCCATTAATGACATGAGAAAAATGCAACTGGCACACTTGCGTATACATACGACCACCATATTTAGTATACCCGGTTTTGGCAGTTTGTCAGCTTGAATAGTCTGCTCGGAAGCAACTGAAATATGTTGCCTATAGGAGCTTGAAGGTTGTTAATGGGTTTATCAGCTGATACTAATCCACTCTCTGCAAATCCCATTCACACGTGCAGCTTTCCCTGGCAGCGTTCCAGCATTTTCCCTCCAAGTGGTCATGTGGCCCAGAGCTAACGAAGCAGGGTTAGCCACGCAGCTAGCCACATAGCTAGCCACTAGCTCCATCAGTGCTGCTGGTCGTTGGTGGTGGTGGGGTACACAGGCCTGGGAGGAGAGGTTTAATATCCCTTTGTCCTTGTATCTAGAGAAAGCAGAGGTTTAGACGACGTTACAGACGCCATATGTACTCATGTGGCCAAATGGCGTTATTTTGTATTCTTGGGTCTTAAAGTAGGTAATATTCCTTGTTTAAGCACAAACCCATCTCCCCCTTTGTCACTGACATAGAACTATTGTAAACACTCTTCCCTGTGCTGTTGTCCTGGCTGGCTCAAGGTGAAAGATAGGCTTAGTGGCTATCTGGTTGCCTTTATTAGAAACATTCCTGTCACGGAGTGTCCAAATGTCTTGTACAAACAGCTATCCATCAGAGTAGACATAATTTCTCTCTGATGCATGCCAACGAAGGTCTGTTTGTCCCTTTCCAATCAAAAGCATGCAGCGTCCCATGTCACGATAACACGAGACTCCTTCCCTGAACGCTGCTGTGGTCATTTGTAATAAATCCTCCTCCTTGTACCAAAAGCACGGTCTATAGAGCTTTATCTTTAAATTGTATTTCGCTGTGTTTCAGAGAGAAGAAGCAGAAAATCCAGGACATCAAAAATAATATCAAAGAAGCTATTGAGGTGAGTGGCGGTGTTTATGTAGTCTTTTCCTCTGTTGGTAAATGAAACACTTGAATGTCTTTAAACCGAAATTAAGGGACCATATTGACACAGTAGCCATTTTGCCCTGATATTACACACAGCCTGGTTGGCTCAAATGCTAATTTAGCCCGTTGAAAAGGGGAACTTAACATTGGATGTGTGTTGTGTCCATACTGGAGTGTCAATGGTCCGACAGGGAAATGGGGAAAAGGTCCAGTATTTCTGCATCACCTCTGTCTTGTGTGTACGTGGCAGACCATAGTACTGGCTATGAGCACGCTGACACCACCAGTGCAGCTGGCTTGTCCGGACAACAGGCACCGGATCGAATACATCCTCAACCTGGTCAACCAGAAGGACTTTGAATTTCCATCTGTGAGTATCACAAGATCAGACACACACACACACACACACACACACACACCTTTTTCCCCAAATACAATTCTTCACCATTTTAATCTATATTAAGTGTACAAGATAAATGTAAAGTTTTATTGAGCTGCCCAAGGGAGGCAGTGCGGTTCTAGTCGTCACGTTTGGAGGATTTATCTATATCGTCTGAGCTGGAACGTCTCCTCTGCTTATAGGACTGCTAACACACACCGCGTACCCACCCTTTATTTGGGTTTCTTAAGTTGCACTTGGCAGAGGGCACATAACTGTGTCTTGTCCCACAATGTGAATGAAACAAGTAAGAAAATGCCAACGTGGACGGCCGTGTTGGCGTCTCCGGTTGAAGTCGGGTTGTTTGGTTTTTCCTATTTTGACCATGCTAAGTCATCGATGTGAGGTAATTTGTACATACTGAGGGTTTCTAATGACCTGATGTGTTGTTTTGTGTGTGTGTGTGTGTGTGTGTGTGTGTGTGTGTGTGTGTGTGTAGGGGGGGCTGAATATTCTCAGTGGGAAGTTCCCATTAACTAATTGTCCCAGCCAAGAGGGAGTGAGGGATCTTATTGTTTACCCACAGCCACCTGGGGGTTCAGGCCTAATTCAATTTGCAGTTCACTCAGTTTCACATGTTCACACTGTTCTTCTCCTCTTTCTGTCCTTCCTCTCCTACCCCGTCTCCCCCTTTTTTCTTTTCCTTCTTTACCCAGACAGCCATCAGCAGCAGGGCCTCTCCTTCAACATGAGGCTGGTTCTGTTCAGGGTTTCTTGACCCTTTAGTGATGGTAGCATTTAGAGTCACCGGCTGTTTATTACATTTAATCATTACAGTTGTCTTATTGAGATGAACCGTAACAGTGAGTGGAAACAGCACAATTTCTAAAGCAATACAAATACTGGTCATTTGTTACACATGTTTTCCTGAGGTTGATGTGTAGGAGTCAAGTAAGACATTAGGCCAGCGAGTGTTTCCAGCCGGACAGGTGATGCTAAACCCGCTTACCTGCCTGTCCGAGTCAGGCTCCAGCCCTTTTTTAAAGTGTCCCTGAAAGAACGCTTCGCAATGAAAATGAGTTTGATTGATTTTTCTTACCAAAAGAGAAAAAGACCAAGATTTTCTCTATTAATCCTTTTTATTCTGTAGCACATGACTGGTAATGAAACCGGGCCCTGTTTGTACCCGTCAGTCTGGTTCTGTGGAAGATGTGTGAGATGATGGGATCTTCCACGTGCACAGGGCGCTGAAAACATATTAGATGGTTGTTATGATTAACTATTTGAACTTAAAACTACCCATTTGAATTTACTTAAAAAGCTCTAAACCTGAAATAAATCAATTCCACACAAGAGAGATATTTATTTTGAAATAACTGCATGTGGGGGCGAGGCTGCAGATGCCAGGAGTCCAGTGAGTGACTCTAATTTAGGTACAAATACCCTCTTATTTGTGTGACAGGTTGCAGATGGTGTGCGCATTGTTTATTATTGTTACCGGCCTCTCTGCACTGCTGGTAGGTATGGAGAACACCAGCAGTGCCGGGGTGGAATAATACTAAGACAAGTGTGTCCCAGCGCCACTATTTACCTTTGCAGACGTGCACGCGGGCATTGCCCAGGCACAACATACACTGCGTTTGGTGTCAACACAGGCGCCGAGCTCCCGGTGCCCTCGGATACACACACTAGGTCGCTGCTTCGTAATGTGCGATGCACGGTGAGAGATGCAGGTCTCGTGCATGGGGGAACGCTGTCATTCTTTCAGCTGTGGATCATCACACCAAGGACACTAAATGCGGCACAGTCGCCTATGGCGTTCAGTCTTGTTGGCACCTGCAGTGGTGCATTGAATCTGGAGCCTAAATAGGTTTTTGACCAGCACATCGAATGTCGTACTGGCCGATTTTTACTCCATCTTGCTCCCGCTTCGATTAGTCAATCTTTTATTTATTTACATATTTTGGTAAATTGTCTTGTCGTTGACTTCCTCCACGATATTCCTCCACAGGAGTTTTACGAAAACGTGAAGACGCTGTGGCAGGACGAAGGGGTCAGAGCGTGCTACGAGAGATCCAACGAGTACCAGCTGATCGACTGTGCACAATAGTAAGTGGCCGCCTGTTTGTCCTGGTAAAGGTGTTTTAGCCCGCTGTGGGAATCAGCTGAGGGTTTTACTGCCGGGTCACAACTGTTTTGGCCCTTGTTGTATTTTTGTTACATTTTCATAGACCACAGTGTGCAACAGGGGAAACCTGAGGGGGAACAACACTCCGCCACCTCCAGTCACAGCTGTTGCCGTGCGAGGGCGCAAACGTCAATCCTCACAGTCACAGTGTCTTTAGTGTAAAATGGTGACGCTTTACGGCGCTTCGGCCTCGCCTCGGCAGGCTTGTCAGGGCTCCGTGTGCCACCACACACCACCGTTAATGCAAACGAGGAACAGTCATCATTCATATGGACACGTGACATATTTTATACACTGCCCCACTAATATTTGGTCCAAACTGATTCACGTTAGAATTCCACGTTATTTTACCTGCGGTGGCCTGGAAAGAGGTCATATATATTCAGATTGCGTCTGCCTGTTTGTGAAACCGCTGAAGCCTCGTCGGAGTCCAAGTTCTTAGACTTTGGACTTTGTCTCAGACGCCTGTTGCGTTGCTGCTTCGCTACACGGACGGCCACTTAACCGTTGAGGCATATTGAGCCTGCTAATGTAGGATGTCTCCGTAGACCAGCAGCTCTGACGCTGGTATGTGATTTAGGGTTGTTCTACACCCTCGCCTCCCTCTGAGACTCGTATTCTTCTCCACAAACACGGCTCTGCAGCTTTCCCCAAGCGTTGACCACCTCGGGGAGGACTTTATTTAAACTGCTTAGATTTACTGCAAGTGTCCAGCTGCTGTTTTACAGAGTAAAACTCGTTGAAAGGGGAAGTTGTTTTATGCGGCGGCAGCAGCAGCAGCAGCAGCAGCAGCAGCTCTTCCAGGGTTTGGGAGAAAACATGGTGGAGGCTGAGTCATCCTCAGATCAGTGGATGTGTTGTGGAAGAGGAGGGGTGGGTTTGGAAGCCCTGGAACCACTGCTCCCGCGGGCCCCTACCTATAGAGCAGCCTACTGGCTGAAAAAAAAAAAAAAGTAGGTAATAATAAGTGCCTTGCATTAGGTCCTGAATGTGAAGTCTGTGTGTTCCAGCAGTTGTCTGAGAGAGGAGCCCCCCCATGTCGACCGGGGTGGTAGAGTCCGGTCTGTTCGTTCCACCCCTCTTTTTGCTTACCCATCCAAAACAAGAACACAGACTCATCCTGCATTACTTTGTTTTCTCCCATCTTCCTTTTTTTCCATCTCTGTCTGTCTGTCTGTCTGTCTGTCTGCCTGGAGCCACTCCAGCCACACTAGATTGGGAGCTGATAGACTATTAATAGTGCCTGTGGTTATGTATCCATGGCAACGCTGCTAAAAGCCAGGGCGCCAGAGAGCTATTTTTGAAATCTGCTCTGTAATGTCAGACAGACGCCACTACACTCTCATTCTCTGCATCTGCCCTCCACATATTGATCTCCTGCCCCTGTTTTGTCCTCCTTATCCCTCGTTCCACATGCATCCTCTTCATCTTTTTCCCTTCTTCGCTCTCCTTCTTGTTCAGGGCGACACTGAATTTTCCTGCCGCTCGTCTCCTTTTCCTGTAGGTAGTTTACACTCTATTATGTCGATGGCACAAGCTCCCCAGGTCACATAGCCCAGGTTAAAAATAGCAGGAAATATCCTTTCATGAAAGGGCTTTTAATCAACCCGCCACATCAAGGTGTTGCTACCGAAAAGTACAGTTTGTGCTCACGCCTGTTATAAAACGACAGCGTCAGCACATCGCCTTGATAACAAATCTCCTGTCATTGATCTAATATTGTGTTTTCTCCTCCCAGTTTTCTAGACAAGATTGACATCATCAAGCTGAGCGACTATACTCCAACAGACCAGGTGGGCTCAGACCTGCTACCTGGGTTCAACAAGTTATTATCGCCCTCAATTAGAATCATTGCGTTAATAAAGATGTTTGCTTTCTGGTGTATTTGAGTGAATAACACCGTGGGTGTGGGTCATTTTTGTCAAACTAGTGTCATTGTCTGACCTCGTTTGTCGTTTTTCCTCACCAGGATTTGCTGCGTTGCAGAGTACTGACTTCAGGAATCTTTGAAACAAGATTCCAAGTGGATAAAGTAAATTTCCAGTGAGTTGAAACTTGGAAAATGCCACTAAAGAAGCCATTTTATCGTTTTCAGTCATTTCAGCATTTCCTTTGTTGGCGGTAATATTTTATTCTATTACCCGACAGTATGTTCGATGTCGGCGGTCAAAGAGACGAGCGCCGGAAGTGGATCCAGTGCTTTAACGGTAACTTTGCTTCATTTCTCCTCGCCGTCGCTTTTTCCGCCTGGTTTCCCTTTTCCCGGCTGTGTCTGATTTCTGGCTGCCGCTCTCGCACACAGATGTAACAGCCATCATCTTCGTGGTGGCCAGTAGCAGCTACAACATGGTGATCCGGGAGGACAATCAGACCAACCGCTTGCAGGAGGCCCTCAACCTGTTCAAGAACATCTGGAACAACAGGTGAACACAGGCCTGGGGAGCCAAAGGAGAGATGGTGGAGGCTATTAGAGTAGGGTATTCCACAGTAAAGGCTGCTCATAGTCATCATGCGGTGGCCTTTAGGGCCTTTTGAAACAACTCTGTTTCAAAAGGGTTTTTTTTTTTTTTCTTTTTGCTGTTCCATGTTCGATGTTGATTCGCGTTTGCGGTAGTGCAGCCCTCTGCTTTCATCAGCGACACGCAGTCAGGCCGGCCTTGCTTCAGCCTGTGCCGAGGTCCATTTCAAAAATGGAAGCGCTTCCTCATTTTACCGCCTGTGTTTACCGTGATGAAATGTGACCCAAGTATTGTCAGCTTTCTCCAAGTTGAGCCTAGAGCAACCGTTTCCCGCTTCATTCCCCAGCTCACACACCCAGGGCACACACACGTGAACGTCTGTAGGGCCGTTAGCAGGACTTTAGGTGCTTTTGATGTGAGATTGTTTGGAAATGTCTTTGGTTGTGGGATGTCCAAGGTTGCTGTGTGGACAAGTCTACATTTTTGTCTTTGGTAACACAAGAACGGATCCACAAGCGCTTGTGCCGCCACCCGCAGACAATTCTTTGGACCAGATCTCAGCCTCAATGTAGCTTTGTGTCTGTTTCTGTGTCGACCGGTTGTGTAAAACTGTCTTTGGAGATTTTTAGAACAAATGAAAACAGTCCGGTAGAGCCTCCAGCCACTCGCGCGTGTTTGTCCGGCAGTATCTTTTTCCTCGCACTTGTAGTGTTTATAGTCTACTGTTTGATGTTAACGCATGGTCATGTCTTCATTTCAGGTGGCTGCGGACCATTTCTGTCATCTTGTTCCTGAATAAGCAGGACCTGCTAGCAGACAAGGTGCTGGCTGGGAAATCCAAAATTGAGGAATACTTTCCTGAATTTGCTCGCTACACCACACCTGATGATGGTTAGTAGAGTATTTACATATGTCAGTTGTACAGTAGATTTAAAGGAATGCAGTTCAATGTGCTATCTAAAGGAACCACAGGGAGTAGCTGCCCTTTTTATCCCACTTAGTAAATATCTTCCTTAAACGCGTCTGAGACACTGCAGCTCCCATTACTGACCACAGGAGGACGCTCGTGGTGCACAGCTAAATGATTCCTGCACGCAGGATGGGACACACACACGCACACACACACTCTTGAATGATGTAATGTGATAATTACTCACCTTCTGAAAGTTGTATTTAAGGTTGTTAGAGTAAAAGAACTTGGGTGTCATTTGCATCCCGGTCTTCTCTTCTAGCAACACCAGAAGCAGGAGAAGATTCACGAGTTACCAGGGCAAAGTACTTCATAAGAGATGAGTTTTTGGTAAGGGAATTGTTGCTTTAAAAATACCTTAGAACTTCAAATATTTAATACTATTGGTTGAGAAAAAAATAACATGCTGTGTCGCTCTTTTTGTTTGTGACGGATTCATGAGCACCAATTTAGAGCGCCACCTGATCCAAGCGATTCGAAATTAAAAAAATATTTTCTGTTCCATTCTTTTCCAACTTCAGAGGATCAGTACAGCCAGCGGCGATGGGGAGACACTACTGTTACCCCCACTTTACCTGCGCCGTGGACACGGAGAACATCCGACGCGTCTTCAACGACTGTCGAGACATCATCCAGAGGATGCACCTGCGGCAGTACGAGCTCTTGTGATGAGAGAAGTATGACCTTTGGCCAAAAAAAAAAAAAAAAACACTGGGACTAAGACAGACCTTGAACCCTGAACCCGAGTCTCTGACTCCCCCCTTCCGCAAAAGTGTGCGAAGGAGCGGGAGCCAAGAACGCTCTCACACGTAAACACACCCTGAACCCAGAACTTGGCCTAATGCAAACTTCTACCTGCAGTAGACAGAGCTCTGTTGATGGAAGGGCTTGAGGGGATAACACATAAACATTCTTATCTCTACTTTCAGCCATAATCCCAGCTACTCACCTTTTGAAATCATATATCACCCTCTCCTCCTCCCCCCCGTGCACATTACCTACACGTTGCTGGGAGCCTCAAGTCGCCCAGTCCGGACTAGTTTTTCCTTCTGCATCGACTAGGGTTTGTTAGGGACGAGCTAGAGAACACGCGGGCTGCTGTGTCAGTGCAACGTGGGAAGAGAGAACTGTTGAGTTACTGCAAAAGAAGAATAAACGTGTCCGATCATCACAACGTCGAAACAAAAAATAAAATCTAACACAAGCACTGTGCTCAGGACTTGCCTCCAACTGTGTCCACCAACCCTTCCTAACACCTTCACCACAAATGCAACCGCAGGATCTGCTCGCACACGGAAAAGGTAACACATCCGCTGCTTACTGGGACCGCACAGATCCCAGGCAGACCTGGGGAACGCACCCATCTCTAGGACGAGCGGCAGACCGGCAGAGGCGTCTGCCACGTTGCTTTCAGACGGGAGCGGGCGGGCGGGCGGCTGCGCTGCTGCTGCTGCCGCTGCCGCAGCAGCAGGAGCAACGATCTTGGACGAAAAGGACCGGGGACAGGCTGAAGGACAGGACAAAAGTGAGGACAGAGCTGACTGCAATGTGAATTTCTCTGGATTCTTCTGACAGGGACAGTGACGTTGACGGTCCCCTGACGTCTCAACTGTCTGCCACCTGACTTTGCCTTGTTGACAGTGAAGCAAAACACGTGGAACACGTAGAGTTTTAAACCACCACCACCACAAAAGAAGCCAACTTTTATCAAACTGGATCGCGGAGGGCCAGAAGCCTCCTCCACCAGTACCGAAGGTAGAAGTCAAAGAGAATCCATCTTGTCACCATCGACCCAGTTGAACTGTCTCCACAGCTGTTTGGTCTGTGTGGACTTTTTTTGTGCCATTGTGCCCTGTGCGCTCTTTTGTTTCCCTCATTCTTTACTCTCCATCATTATCAGCTTTTTTGTTTTTCCACTGCTGTCTCTTCTCCCACCATTTACCCCCCTCTCCATTTTCCACGTCTTCCCCCCGTCTCTCCCTCCTCCTCCCAAACACACTCTATCTTCTTAGAAGTGTTTTGTTTTTGTTTCCAAATAAAAGTATAATCCTGGAATATAAAGAAAAAAACAAGATGACGGTAGATGTGGCAGTTTTGTTTTTTTTTTTTTAAATCGTGGTCAAACAGCCTTCCTCCACCTCTTTTCTTCCGTTATGACCCCCCCTCCCCGATCTCCTGCTCCTTTGTACGTCTGTCTTTACTTATCTCCCAAACTATTATTCTTGTACAGACTGTAAAATGTATTATTTTGTACAACTTTATCAAAAAATAACTTTTAGAAGATCCCTGTGCCTTTATCACGACTGTACGTGTTTAATGAGCTAAAGTGGGTGTCATACTGCGCTGTATAGCTTGGCCAATCCCCTCCCAACTCCCTGCCTTCCTCACCGGTCGCCTACTTTCTCTCTTTCTCTCTCTCTCTCTCTCTGTCTCACTCTCTCTCGGGATGGAGGACAACCATTCGTAGCTTTTCTATTTTTTTTTCCCTCCTCTCCTCCCATTTTCTCTTTATGATTTAAATGTCTATTTTTGGATCCATATACCCCCAAAATTATAAATATATGAAATGTATATGGGTTTAAAAAAAAAGTATTTTATTAGAATCAAATGAACCTTTACAAATTGTACACTTGATAGTGTGCGTATTGCTATAACTTAAATCCTTTCAACTGATGTTGTGTTCAGGTTTCTTTTGTTTCTTCTGTTGACATCTACAAAGGACATTTTGAGGGGTTGAAGAGATGATAGATGCAAAACATTGCTTGTTTCCACACAGATCTTATTCTTTTGCAAAAAAAAAAGACCAAAAAAGGACAAAAAAAATAAATGAATTTGTTTATTTTCTGATGGAGGGGGGTCCTCCTTCCTTGCCTTGCACAGCAGAGTCAGCCTGTACAGTATTAGCATCTCTCTCATTTCAGTGCCCTAATCTTCATTTAATGTGTACATCAAATTATGGGTCTTTACTTTCTGAACAGAAGCTCTAAGAAATAAAGGTTTTTTTGGTGCAGATAACAACAGGTCTGTCATTACACACAAACTCACTCACGAGCAACACTACTGGTCATCATCCAAAGCAGCCGTGTCTGTCTAAATCTATGCTTAGGTGTGTGTGTGTTGGAGGAAGTGTTTTCTTAAACATCTTTTCCACCTGTGGATTTTCCAGGGAAAACTAGTGTAATGTATAAGAAGCTCCTGTGGACGCCTTCGTCGGAGGACAATTGTGGGACGTCAACATTTTAAAGACGTTTCCTTTATTAACATTAAAAAGCAGTCAGTTCTGCAGTAGTCCCAGATAGTCCGAGCAGGGACACTGAACCGCCACCTGTCCCACCTTTGCTTTCAGAGCGAGATGTGTGTTTTTCTTCACTGTCCGACTGAATAAGTTACTGCAGTTGACTCGTTCTTTACTCTTATCTTCTTCCCATCAACATGCCTAAATCATGCAAAAAATTGGATCAAACAAGTCAAGTGTAAAGATCCAGAATTCCACATTCAAAAATTCCAATGACGGAGTCTCTTGGGGAATTTTTTCAGTTGCACTTTTTTATTATTCCAACATTTATGTGGATTTATATGCAGCATTTATGTCAGTAAGATGCTCTATTTCAATAGCAAGATTAAAAAACACACACTTAGTAAAAGTTTGTTTATATTTGAAAACAAATCTGAGGCGTTTTACCCACCATTTGTTCCTCTCGCAGTACGTGCAACGTGATGATGACGTCATTTCGGGACTTCTAGCCACTCCCCGGACAGCCAATAGCGACGCTCCTTATTGAGGAGTTGGCAACACTGTTTCCTGTTAACAGCGTTAGCATTAGCTGTTAGCTTCCAGCAGCTGTTACTGGCAGTCATTCAGCCAGCCAGCCAGGCAGCCAGGCCGGTCCAGCAGGGAGTCATTTCCAGTCAGCCTCTTCCTCTCCTCCTTGACAGAAATAGCGTGCTGTCGTAACTTTGAGTGGGAGCTGCTTCACCTCCCAGCACTAGCTGTAGCCGCAGTGATAAAATTCTTGTCCGCACCGTCACGACAGGAGGAAAGGCTGGGACATGGCCAGAGCAGAGCAAGTCCTGGTGCTAGAGCCACAGCATGAACTCAAATTCAGAGGTAAGCTTGGTGCAGAGGGCTGGGTCGCTGTCTAGATGACTGACTCGCTACTCGTCCTTTATTACCACGGTGTCTAATTCTATACTGGACTGTTATTCCTCAGTAATGTCGTCATTGTCGCCTTTTAAACGTGTCCGAAGGAGCGGACTGTGGTCTACGCAGCAGTGGCGATGACAGTTGAACGCTGAGTGGAGGCTAGCAGGCTAGCTAGCGGTGAGCTAACCTAGTTAGCGAGCTGTCATAGCAGCGTCTGGGGCAGGCCCCTCACCCCAGTCCTGAAGTCGTATTTCATATTTATCCAATTATTACTTTTTTTACGCACCGTCACGACGATAATGTGCAACACTGTCACCCACTCCGCGCCCTGATCAACAAATGGCTGCTATTAGGTGACTTTTCTGGCACCTTCCATGACCAGGTTGTCAACGCTTTACGTAAACGTAGCACACAGTGTTACAGCCCAGCCACATTTGGAGCTTTACTCTCGGTGTTTACCCGAATTACTCTCCAGATTTTGTATAACCAGGAAGACTGGAAAACTACAGTTTGCTGTGACGAGGATGAGTTGAATATTCCAGCATTAATGGCTCTGGGCGTGATGTTGCTGTAGGATTTGGCAGCCTGGGTTATCAGTCTGCTGGGTCAACCATTGGCTGCTAAATGCAAAAAGAACTTAAAAGATAGACATGCTCCTTTTGATGCAAATATTTTTTTTAACAAATAATTATTCAGGGTGATTAAAATGCATATGCAGCCTGTCATGTCTCTTGTGCTCTTTTGCAGAGTCTTTGCAGGGTGTGTGAACGATTCATCCATCTTTTTAAGTCATTTTGCCGTTTTCCTGTGTGCTTTTTAGGGCCCTTTACAGATGTTGTCACTGCTTACCTGAAGCTCACCAACCCAACAGAAAGAAATGTGTGTTTTAAAGTCAAGACAACCGCACCGCGCAGATACTGTGTACGTCCAAACAGTGGCGTTATTTATGCTGGAACCTCCATCAATGTCTCTGGTTTGTAAAATTGTTTCCATCCTCAAAATAAGTCCAAAGCCCTACTGAATTTTTCATCTAGGACACATAATATCAAGTATCAAAGCTCGGATTGTCGTGTAGTATTTGACTTTGACCTTTTCCTAATGTTCTTGCTCTCTGTATTTGCTTTTTTTTAGTTATGCTGCAGCCTTTTGACTATGACCCAAATGAAAAGAGTAAACATAAGTTCATGGTACAGTCAATGCTGGCTCCCTATGACATGACTGACATGGAAGGAGTCGTAAGTACCAACGCATACGATGGTTTGGTGATGATATTCCACCGTCGGTCCTGCTGATAGCGTTTGAATACCACCTATTACAGCTGAAATCTGTGAATATTTTCAATAATGTGATGTGCGTGACAATAGGACTATTCCACAAGTATCTAAAAGTGCAAAATAGGCTTCATGTTGTCACAAATGGGATTCGGTTGAAAGCCCGAAATTTAGCTTTTCCCTTTTCCTGAAGATAACACGTCTCTCTTTTAACAAAAGTTCTATTTTGGTCTTATCTCCTTACAAAGCGCCCCCCCCCCCCCCACCCCCCCAAAAACCAGCCTTCTGGCTTGTGCATGTGATTGTTGCTGACAGGCAGCAATTGTCTTCTGTGCAGTGTAGTAATTTTCTCCCCGTAGTCCTGTCGGAGTAACAAACGCTCCGCAATCTGCAGGTGGTTGATGCCTTAAAATATTGAGACAGTTTCACCCGCCACCACGGTCGGGTGACCATGTTTCACCAACTTTGGGTGCCGGCTGGCCTGACTTGTGTGACCAGACGTCTCCTGTTTCCTCAGTGGAAGGAAGCGAAGCCTGAGGAGCTGATGGACTCCAAGCTGAGATGTGCTTTCGAGATGCCTCTAGAAAACGACCAAACTGTGAGTACGAGCCCCTTCGCACGCTCCATCAGGCCACTGGGGCCAGATTGGGGTTGAATCCGGTGTGCGGCCTCACCTGTGCTCCCTGGGGAGGTTCCGCTCGTTGCACCGCGTCCTTGTGCAGACCGTCTGGTTATAAGCTCATTCAAGTTTCATCAGCAGCGCAGTGGGCGCCTCACCGACCGTCGGTTCAGATTGTGACATTAGTATGTACAAAAGGGCAACATCTGAGGGGAGGGGGGTAATTACTGAAGCTTTTCTTTCTGAACTGGATAAAAAAGGCAGTTCTTCATGAGTGCATCAAAAGGCCCACAAAAGTAAAATAAATCAAAAGTCAAGGCGTATGGACTGCTGCGAGTTGAGGCTTTAGTGCTCTGAAGGGTCTCTGGTGTAGATGTTTCCATATCGTCGGACTTATTTCTGTCTTTTGTGTTTCTTTGAAAGAAATTCACCGTCCACGTTTCAGGCGTTTCCACTTTGTTTCCATTTTCTCGGTCTCACACTCGTCGTCAGCGTATGGTGTGTGATGTTGTTTCTTCGCGGATTATTTTGTGATTTCACCTCATTCCCCATCTCGTCTCTGCATGTCTCCTCGTGTGTGTGTGTGTGTGTGTCCCTCCCCACTGTCTCTCCACAGCATGAGAGTGAAAGCACCAAAATTGTGTCCTCCTCTGCCTCCTCTGTTAAGACCGAGCACCCCTCGCTGCCCAAGTCGTCCAGCTCCTCGCTGGACGACGCCGAGGTGAAGAAGATCATGGAGGAGTGCAAGCAGCTGCAGATGGAGGTGCAGAGGCTACGGGAAGAAAACAAACAGATCAGGGTGAGATGTTCCAAAACACAGGCGCAGTACTTCCTTAGGATGGGTTGTAGTTTTTAGCACTTTAACGCTTTAGTGTGAAACAGGAGTAAATACTTGAAGGCATGTCAAGTCTCGTCGCTTTAATCTTACGGCGATCTGCGTTGGGCGTTTCCCTGACCGCTGCTTTAATCACAGGAGGATGATGGACTTGAGGAAGAGGAAGATGACCGCAGTGGGTGCTCCCTACTCTTCGCCGGTGACAACCATGATGGAAGAAGGCCCATTCTCCAGCATCCTGGCGCTCTCCGTGCTCTTCTTTGTCATTGGAGTCATCATTGGCAAGCTGGTGATCTAAAGACGGACAGAACAGTGACGGACGGACAGACGTGTGCCAGAGGATGTAAATGATGATGAAATGATATTGGTGACGGGGAGGTCTTCTGCTTTATTTTTATTTTACTACCTTCTTTTTTTTTTTCTTTTACATGTAAGGCAATATCGTTGTGGCAATTTATTTAAAGCAAGGGGTGATACCAAGAAAAACCTGGAGTCTTTCTATCACAACTCTTCTGTTATTGTTTTCCTCCGTCTTTATCCTGGCCCTCACCGTCCGTCCTCTCTCCCTGAACAATCTTCCAACAACCTTGCACACCCGTCCGCTAGTGGTGTGTGGAAACGGCTTCATGCTGTCTGCAATCTTTCTATGATCATTTATTAAGGTCCACAAATTAAAACCTCTCTCTCCGTCACGTTCTAAGACAGATTTAACACTGCTCTCCTATCATTTATGGCCGATGTTTTGCATTGAACAGTCAATGAAAGCGTCAAACTCTCGTCTTCGCAGCATTTAATAATCCCATATACCAGCGAGCTTCCGGGTGTGTCTTGTGTTGGACTTTATTTCAGGGTTTTGGTGAATCTTTTCTTCTTTTTTGGATTGTGAAGAACACAATGAATTCATAGGCAGAAAATGCAATTTACAGCAGATCTTTTTGTTTGTTTTCTTTTTTTCTGTCAGAAAAATGGGGTGTTTGAAAAGCACTAAAACACAAAAGGCAAAAGTAATCAAATCAAATCAACTTTAGTCATATAATAACGTTCAAAGCCTTTATTAAGAAGAATTAGGGTGATTGGGCCTGATCCAACTATCCCATGTTTTCAAACATCTCCATGCAGTGACACAAACTTTTGATTTTACCACGTTTTACTGTATAACCTCATCTTTGTCCACATCATTTACCTTTAGTACCGCGTCACATTCTGTAGTGTGCTGCAAATGATAATTCCTGTAATAGTCACGGTGTTCCACTTGAGAATATTCAAATGCACTCTACTTAAATGTCCCTTCTGCAGTCTGCATGAAGCTATTATTTTGAATGTTAACAGCATACAATGTTTTTAAGGGACCATCTTTACTCTGGTTTACCATCTGGTTCTTTGTTTGTTTGTTTGTTTTTTTGTCCCTTCTAGGGGTTTAGGTGATGGGTGACATGTCCGTATTATTACAACTTTCCTGTACCTGTCAGGGCAGTTTGAGAGAAAAATGTTATTAGAGTTACAGTTTGTATTTTTTTGTCTGAAGATGCAGGGGCGTGTGGCTGTAATAAGGACTGACCTGTGAATACACACTACACTAAAGAACATAAGACGTCAATGCTTTAGACCAGACCATCCAAGCAACAATACAGTTGTAATGTAAGATCACCGTAATTGGATACTCTTTTGTATGTACATTAAAAAAAAACATTCAAAATAATAACTGGCATTCATCAATGCAGTAATAAAGGAACAATATAACTTAACCACCATGGATCATGTAGCATTATAAAATATTAAAACACATAACCCCTCAACTGTCTGCTTCTGTGAAAAATTTCATTTATTTGGCTTTTGGCCATTGTGTGCAAGTACAGGAGTCATGGTAAATGGAGACTGACTAGCTGTATTGGGGGGCTCTTTATGTTTAAGGACGTTGATAAACTCATAATATACTTCCTGGTGCACATAGAAAATGCAGATATTTCTGTTGGTTTTATTGTTTGCCAGAGAGGAGTCTGCAGAAGTTCCAGAGGATAAAATTCAGGCATTGTTTTGGTCACGCAGCAGTAGTAAATACTGCAGTGCCCAGTTTGTCCAGTAGGTGGAGCGAGTTACCAAATGACGTCTTTCGGCTTCCGGTGACGTCACGCCACTGGCCCTCACTCCGGAAGTCGGAAATATCAACAATCCGTTTTCTCAGCAAGGTAGCCTAGCATTGAGCAGTCTTCGTGGGTTTTTTCTTGGCTGATTCGCAGATTTTATTTTTTATAATTAGAAATTTGTAGCTTTCTAGATATGTCCTTGTTAAGTAAAATATTTGGAGGAGGTAAAGGAGCAAAGGCACCGAGTCCGCAGGAGGCGATCCAGAAACTCCGAGAGACGGAGGAAATGCTAACGAAGAAACAGGAGTTTTTAGAGAAAAAGATCGAGCAGGAGCTTCAAACAGCCAAGAAAAATGGCACGAAAAACAAAAGAGGTGTGTTACAATTACATACCGCTGCCATTTAGATTGTCTGGAATTGTCTGTTAGCACTGTTAGCTAATTTTTCCGATTTGTTTTTACATGGTAGTAAGGCTGCTCTCATAAACCAATGTTGTGTAAGGTTGATTTTCTACCTGTTGACTTTTTGTCTTTTACCCACACATTGGTGCAACATTCACCGTGGACTGAGTGACTGTTTGATCGGTCATGAAGGACAGTCCGCAAAATAAAGCTATCAATAAATGATCAATCATTAAATGGTTTGGCCAGTGTTGTGGGACATTTTCATGTGACCTATTATGGTCGTTCTTGTGTTGGTTTCACCCCAAAAGTGTCTAATAATATTTAGGAGTGTGTTGTCTGGTATAAGACAACAAAGATGTCCCTTAAATTCCTGCTGGTGGTAGTTTTTCATTTAAACTCCTTCCTTCAAATCTGTCTTGTCGGCAGCGGCGCTGCAGGCTTTGAAGAGGAAGAAGCGCTATGAGAAGCAGCTGGCCCAGATAGACGGAACGCTGTCCACCATTGAGTTCCAGAGAGAAGCCTTAGAGAACGCCAACACCAGCACCGAGGTGCTCAAGAACATGAGCTTTGCCGCCAAGGCCCTGAAGTCCGCCCATCAGGACCTGTAAGCGCCGCCGCTGGCGGAGGCCCCTCGTGTCTGAGAGGATGGAGGATTCTTATGGCAGCGCTTGTTCCGTCCTGTTGTTTCAGGGACATCGACAAGGTGGACGATCTAATGCAGGACATCACGCGGAGCAGCAGGAGCTGGCCCAGGAGATCTCCGACGCCATCTCCAAACCCGCTCGGGGTTGGGAGAGCAGTTTGACGAGGTGGGTGCGGGGCTCCACCTTCCGCAGATCCACGGGGGACACTTCGGGGTTTAGGCTTCTACAAACTGGAGAAGATCCCACAGCGTGTGTTCTCCAACGTGTGCGTATTGACTCGGACGCTTGAATTCTCTCGCCAGGACGACCTGCTGGCCGAGCTGGATGAGCTGGTTCAGGTGGAGTTGGACCAGAACCTGCTGGACATCGAGGGAACGGGCAACGTTTCCCTCCCCAACGTGCCTTCGACATCCCTACCTTCCAGACCTGGTAGGAGCCTGACGGCGGGGTTAGCATCAGTACGCCAGGATCTAACCCTCTGCTTTTTCCCTCTGCTTTCTCTCTCTCTCTCTCTCTCCTCCTTTTTTGGCCATCAAAGCCAAGAAAGAGGAGGATGAAGACGACATGGAGGATCTCCAGCGCTGGGCGATGGAGGCCATGTAGACGGAGGCCTGCCCCAGAAAGCCTGCTTCAGAGCTGGCGGAGGAAGGTCAGCAGCATGAGGATGAGTGGACCGGTACACACGCGTGCGAGCGTCTTCCTGTCTGAGGGAGCCCGCCATCAGTACCTATGACATTTCCATAGCAACAACGCTGTTGTCCTCACTGTCCCCGACCTCAAGTCCACATTTCTGCCACCGTTTCTCAGTAAAGGTCCTCGTCCCCTCCTCTGATGGCGCCACTAGCACTGGCCTGTCCTCCGGCTCTCTAAAGTTCTGCAGTAAGATCAGCCATAGCGGAGCAGCAGGGGGCCGCTAGTCGCCGTGGAAACGTACAGCTCCTCTAAGGGCCTGTTTACCGCTGACATCCTCTATTTATCTATATATTTGTGGTGTTAAACTCGCTGGATGTTTGGAAAAAAGAATTACTTTTGCAAAACTAGGAGTGGACGGAGCTGGTGGGTGAAGCAAAGAGCTGTTTGCTTGAGACCACTGGTCATTCTGCTCTTTACGTGGCCATTTCAACAACTCCTCCTCCCTCAAATGCGTTTGTATTTGTTATTTTATGTGAAAATGCTGAATGTGTGTGTGTGTGTGTTTACATGCTTTTGTCAAAGCTGTGTTGTGTGTGTTTAAAAGCACGAAGCGGTGAAACAGCAACCTAGATGAGATGCTCTGTAGGTTTTTCTGTTTCTGAGTGTGTGTTTAAAGTTTATTATATCAGAAGCTGTATTCACAGATTAATCAGGTTTGTTTACCGAGATTAGAGTCAGTTCCTGACGTCTGTATCAAAGTTACTGTCTCCTTCCTTTCAACAGAGCAAGGATTGGCGTTCGAGCATGTTTGCATTTCTGATGGTTTATTTTTGCAGCCGAGAACATCATTAAAGGTTTTCAGCAATTTCATTAAAGTGGAGTCTTTTTATTTTGAGGCGGAGTGTTTCTTTAGTTTCCTCTCTCTGTGCAGTTCAGCTGTGGACAGAGTGATAAATGCAATAATAATATTATAGATTAATAGATAAGATAATTTTAACGCTCAAATTGATTATTTAAGGTCCATAGAATCACCAAATCCTCCGTTTTTTGTCTGGAGAAGCTTTCGGGTCTTTATCAGCATTTGGTAGAAATGATAAAAAGAAAGCCTGTGGATTCAGATTGATATTTATAACAAATTCGGCTCATGTTGGACTTTTTCTGCTTGAAAAAGCAGATTCAAACGTATCCTGGTAAAATTAGATACTACTCATAAAACACTGCAAAATAAATAATCAAACCACGTAAATCAAAAACAATCACAACTCATCAGTTCAAAGAAACAGATACCGATATTTCACGGCCACTTAGAAGTCAGACATTTCCTCCAAAATGTGCGGCGCCCTACGGAGCACTGCCCGCGGACGTAGTTGAGGACACCATGAGAACGTTAGAAGGTGGCGTGTGGGCGGGAATTGTATCTAATGTGTTGCTGTAAGGCGGACGTAGTTGAGGACACCATGAGAACCATGAGAACGTTAAAGGGGGAGTGTGGGCGTGGCTTGTATCTAACGGACACCAGCGCCGGTGTGAGCGTGATGCTGAACATCGGTGTTTCAGCGACCCTGAAACCGGCAGAGACGCTGGTGAAGCCCAGTTTAACCTGGAGGCGATCAGCTACGAGGAGGATCGTGGGAATCGAGCAGCCGCCAGAGGATTTAAGATCCATGAATCACAACCAAACTCAGTTTTGCTCCCGCTGCCTTGTTAAAAACACACACTCGCATGAATATTTCACCGGCGTGTTTCACCGGTGTGTTTCCCCGTGCCCGCGCCCTATGAACCGGTGCGCCTGATGTACATGTTAAATACAGAAAAAGCACCCGTAACTGAAACCGCGCCCTATGGTCATGAAAATACGGTACTTTTTTTATATTTTTTATGACCCCATAAACTCCAATTTAAATTCCCACACTTACACACACACATTTAATAAACATGAAGAGATTTTAAAATGAGGACAGTTTTGTCTTAAAAATACATTTACATTCATTCATTCATCAATTTAGAGAAACCTCGCAGCGCCAATATAAAATAACAAAAAGACGGGCGTAGATCGCCCCCTTGTGGCAAGATAAAGCTGATGCTGCGGGCCCGCTTGTGTAATTCCCAACTTTTACCACAGGGTGTCGCTGATGTACAGCTGATTTAACAGCTGACTGCGGTTTAAAATATGCTCTAAGTTTTCTTAGTGCTTTGAATCCAAAACTCTTTTGAGCTTTGGTGAAAGTGAAAGATCGAAAGTCAAAGCTTTGTGCATCCACACGTCTTAAAGCTGTGCTATGCTGGATTATCAGGGGTTGTCCAGTGTGCAGAGTCAAATCCGATTTTTACCTTCCAAGCACATCCATGTTGGAAGGTAAAGAAAAGGAGCAGTGGTTCATCAGGACCAAGCAGAGAAGCAGGTTTGTTCTGAGCTTTGGTCTGTGGAGCAGTATTATTTAATATGGATGGGCTCCACGCTAACACAGGTGCTGTTTTCTGTGTTTCAGTTTTTGTCTCTGGATTCCAGAGAAAAATCCTGCAGCTTTGTTGCTGATTCGGGAATCTGCCCCTTTGAAGAGAAGTGTTGCTATTTAAGAGCCCAAAAGGCTTACTGGAGAGGTAGTTAGAGCTTCTTTTAGTCCTTGTGTGTTTGTTTGTTGCCTAACATCTGATTTTGTCTTCCCTCCATGGCTTCGAAAACAAAAAGAAGATAAAGATCCAAGGAGATACAGCTTATAGTTGTCTCTTGTTTATTTCTTGTAACAAGGTAATGATGAGGCTGCAGTGAAAATATCAGTCACTCTCACCAGTGACTTCTGTTTAATTTAACTCTGTTACAATATGTTCGACAGATATACAGTGGATGTGTTGTTTTCAGCCAAATTGTTTGTCAAAATAAATCATATACCAAGAAATGCACTCGTGCAGACCTCGTGCAAAGTATGTGCATTTCCAGTAATTAAAAATAAATACATACAGATCCTTCGTTCTCCTTTTGTGGCTTTTCTTGGCAGGTGACAAGCAACAATTTGGTGCACTAATGTGGTGATGCACATTTCAACTGATGTCGAATTTCAAATGATGTGGAATGTGGATCCTACTCAATCTAATCTAATATTTGAAATTCCTTACTTTTGTCTCATGATTTCTAGACCAAGCTGACGCGTGGTACTTTTAGGTTTCCTGATGAACTTCTTTCTTTCCAGCTCATATTTTTCACACTCAGAGATTCTCCCGTATTGCAAATTTCAAGCAACTACACCCACCTGCATGTTTTTCCTATCCTCCATTATTTCAAACCCTGTGTGTCCAAATCCCATTCTTAATATTATTCTTTATGTTTCTTCCTTAACAAAATAAATTACAAAATCTTAAGATTAACAAGTCTAAAGATTAAAAGACTCGAAAAGGCACACAAACTTTAGGAGTTTTTATTTAAAGTGAAAGTTTTATTTAAAATGAAGTACCATTTCAAAGAAGGACAAGGTAAGATATATTAAACAGAGAAAATCCACCAGTTTTATTGACTTAAATATTTATTGCAGCAAGGCAAATTTGACATTTTTCTGCTGCTTGAGGAGTATAAATAAAAGTTGCTTTTGACTCTTTGTAATATAGGATTGTTGAAAAAACTGATAAAAGTTTGTTCGTCGCAACCGATGACGTCAGATTCCGGCGACACCCCCCGCGCATGCGCATTGGGACTTGAACGCTGACGCAAGAGATCTTCGGTGCAGCAGTGTGTGTGGCTTTCGAGTGAAACAAGTAGCTTCATCTCATCTAGTTTTCAATCAGCAAAAATGTCAGGAGACGAGGTAAGATGTCTAAATGTTCACAGTCGACCATCGGTAAATTTGGGCAGAAATGTACCTATGAAAGCGGGTGGGTGCTGAGGATGACTTTGGGCCTCGGCACCGCTTCCACACTCCCTTGTCCGCAACATGTCTCACATGGCTGCAACCGAATTAACGTCCACCCTTCTTGAGTGGATAAAATAAGTAAAAATAAATAAATTAAACAACTATTGGAATCTGCCGTTTAACATCAATCGGTGATAGATATTGTAGATTGCTAATCCGGCCTGTCAGATGTGGAAGAACTCGGAAACCAATAACTGATGTTAGCATGTTAGCATTAGCCCATATCGAATCCGTCGTTGTGGCATCAACGGAAAAAAGATACTAAAAGTCATATTAATGTGATCTTTCTAATCATGGGACGTGACTCAAACGGAAACTACATCTGGCAGCAGAGAACACTTTGTTTTGCGTCCATTTTCATCCACTTTTAGTGGAATCTTGATGTGGGGACACAGCCCTATGCCAACGGCAGGTTTCACCAACTAGAATTAAACCACGATTTCACATGAAGCAATCATTTAAATTTTAACATAAACGTAGAACAGGCAAGTGCGGTAGATTGATGGAACAAACAGGACGTTTTTCTGGCATTGTAGTGTTTCGTGTCCATTTGATTACAATTTATCTCGGTCCAGCATATTATTTGAGATTTTGTATAGAGATACTTTTAAAAATGAGAATAACCAGTCACAGACCTGACTTTTATAACCTAAATATATCAATCAGATGTTGAGTAGATGGTTTATGTACAAGGACAATAAAGTTCCCCAAAAGGGCACTATTAGCCACCACACTCTTAGCTTTTTTGCATGTTATTTTTCAGGTTTTTTGTATGAAATATAGACGGTCTTGGTGTAATATGGAATAGTTCCAGCCCTAAGCGTGTAAAATCCTTATTGAAGTAAAGGAAACAACTTACAGGAAAAGCTGCCACCTTTAACTTCACCCTCCACCTCCACTTATATCAGCGTTCAAAACTCTTTCAATCTTTTAGATGATTTTCGACCCCAATATGACCAAAAAGAAGAAAAAGAAGAAGAAGCCCTTCATGTTGGATGAGGAGGGTGGAGAAGGAGTCGGAGGGGAAGAGGCTAAAGAGGTGGAGACAAAGGAAGCCGAACCCGAAGCTGGAGAAGATAAGGAGCTGGATCTGGATGATGACGAGAGCCGGAAGAAAGGTCAGAGGGAGAAGAAAAACCTCCGCGAAAACACACTGAAGAAAGTGTGAACATGCATCGGCTGTGTTTGCCCGGTTCTGAGCAGAGTTTGTTTGATATTTTCAGAACCATCTGACGATTTGAACGACTTGAACTTCTTTAACCAAAAGAAAAAGAAAAAGAAATCCAAGAAAGTGTTTGATAATGACATCGAGGAGAGTCTTAAGGTCTGGAGAAACATTTTTTTCCCTTCTTTATTCTGTGCTGTTGCAACTTGCTTGTGGTTTTATTAACTTTGCTTGCTCATCACGTCCCTGCTCACGTTACCTAATATTGGTCATTTCCAGGAGCTGAAGATTGAAGGAGAGCAGCCAGAGGTGATGGAAGAGGACAGCCTGGACCTGGTGCTCCCCGACAAAAAGAAAAAAACAAAGAAGGTGGACTTTGATGAGGGTGACACCCTGGATAAGGATGATGGTGAGAAGAAGTAAAAAATGAATGACTGGAGCCTAAAAAGAAGACAGAATTATAATGAAATGTACGTGTGCTGTGCTTTTCCAGCTCTGGAAGATGACGAAGGCAAAAACAATGATGGAATCTCCTTCAGTTCCTCCACTGGACCAGCATGGGCTGGCTCAGAAAGAGACTACACTTATGACGAAGTAGGAGCCGGCTTTTAGCATTTTTTGCTTTGGTGAGATGGAGGCAGGCTTTTAACCGCGCTGCCCCTCTGTACCAGCTCCTGAACCGAGTCTTTAACATCATGCGAGAGAAGAACCCGGACATGGTGGCCGGAGAAAAGAGGAAGTTTGTGATGAAGCCTCCTCAGGTGGTCCGAGTTGGAACGAAGAAAACGTCGTTTGTCAACTTCACAGATATCTGCAAACTGTGAGCTCACCACCTTGACCGGAGGCCGCTGGTTGTCAGGCCATGTTTATACTCATGTTTATTTCAAATGTCTCTTTGCAGGTTGCATCGCCAGCCTAAACATCTCCTCGCTTTTCTGTTGGCTGAGTTAGGAACGAGGTATGCGTGTATATTGGCACATTACATATCAGCAAATGAATACGGGCATGATTGTGTAGAGGTGTTTATTTTGTATTTTTTCTTCATCAGTGGCTCTATAGATGGAAATAACCAGCTTGTGATCAAGGGCAGATTTCAACAGAAACAGATAGAAAATGTGTTGAGAAGATATATCAGTAAGTAGGCGTTTCTTTCTTGGAAAACAATATTGTAGTTTGTGTATATAGGAATTTAAGGCCTATACTGTTCATTCTGTGCTGCGCGCTCGCCGCTGTTAACGCCTGCGTTGTCGCCCCTGCAGAAGAATACGTGACCTGTCACACCTGCCGCTCCCCCGAGACCATCCTGCAGAAGGACACTCGCCTCTATTTCTTGCAGTGCGAAACGTGCCACTCCCGCTGCTCCGTCGCCAGCATCAAGACCGGCTTCCAGGCCGTGACGGGCAAGAGAGCACAGCTCCGCGCCAAAGCCAACTGAAGACCTTGGAGGCCGGGCTGCCCCTCCTCTCTCGGCCCACCGCCCCCAGTAGAGCCGAAGCAGGAAACGGTCGCCCACGTGATTTGCTGAACAGACTCTATGAATCAGGGTGTGGGAGGGTTTGGCTGTTTTTATCTTATTGTGGCCTAACCAAGCAGGTAGTGGAGGTAAAGCTGACACACGGGGTTCAAACAGAGGAAGCAGATTCCGTGTACCAAATGTCCTTGGGGTACATTTGCTCTTTGGATCAGGAACCCTCTCAACTATTAGTTTTAATCCTGCATTTGCTGTGATTCTTGAGTCCCACAAGGAAACAAAGATGTATCTGACAAGAATTTTTCATCGGTTATTTTGCTCTACCCAACCAGCCAAATTGTAGTCAAGCTGAGTGAGATCAACTAGAATGTCAGAGTGGAATTGCTTCGACGGTTGTCACTAGCGTACTTTTCTGGTCAACTTTTTTCTTCTTGGACTCCAGAACACTTAAGCAAAAGGGCTCTACCTTCTGGTCTGGTCATCAAACACACGTGTTTGATGCTTTGAGGAGTGCTCACACACTTCATTTCCTACTTTTGACTTCTGAATTTGAAAGCAGCAAACCTTATCAAACGTTTGATTAGAAGGATGTGAAAAATAATAAAAGTTCTTTTGTCAAGGTGTATTGCTTTCTGTAGAATTTGCTTTGCCGCAAATGTCATTTGTACGCTAATTCTTTCCCCAGAATTTGTCAAGAACGAGACACTTGATTCTGTGTACATCTGCATGAAAGATGCACAAAACATTTTAGTTGGTCATGGTATTTTTAACTGTGGAAGGACGTACTAATGCCATCAAAACTATTTTAAATATCATTCTGTACCTTGCTGAAATGCAGAAAAGAAGGGCAGACGGTCAATATGTCTTTGGGTGTGTGCAGAAAGGGGAAGAATGAGTGTAACGCCAGCAAATCCACCCTAAATAGTGTATGTTTATTTTTAAAATTGATTGTTCTGGTATTTGACTCAACTGGGCAAATTAAATTTTGGATTCATAAAAAGCATTTACGTTTGTAAGATGCCCTAATTCAAAGCAGCGGTTAAAAACATATTTATTTGGGGTTTTTTTTTGTTTTTTTTAATTTGCGCATTTTGCGACGTTATTTCTCTCGTTATTACGACAAACTACGTCACCAAACGACTTTTCGGGCAGCCAATAGCGACGCTCCTTATTGCGGAGTCGGCAACACAGGCGGATGTTGCTGGCTGCGGCGGCGGGTCACAGGAAGGTTCACAGTGAAGGGACGTACCAACTCCTGGTACATTAACAACAACAATAACATGCCTCGTGTATATATTGGACGATTGAGTTATCATGTCCGCGAAAAGGACATTCAGCGTTTTTTCAGCGGATATGGAAAGCTTATGGAAATCGATCTTAAAAATGGGTACGTTTGGGTCCGAATTCAGACGTGGGCTAGCTAATCGACAAGCTAACGCTTTGCAATTCTATCATTTTATCATCAGCGCAAGAAAAAAACACTTTATGCTCACGCATTTATCTTAAGCGTTTGGGACTGGCGTTGATGCAGTTAAAAAAAGAGAAATAATACAAGTTGTGTTAGTCGTTTTCTTTCTGAAGACTGATTCGCGTGTCAGTTGGCATGGACAACATGGCGGTTGTGTAATTGCTGCGGGTTGCTAGTGGGCCCAGCTAGTGCCGACTAGCTTAGACCATTTGTTGGGCCATACTACACATTTGAACATCACTGCCTCTTTTCCAGGTACGGGTTCGTTGAATTCGAGGACAACCGTGATGCCGATGATGCCGTGTACGAGCTGAATGGGAAGGAGTTGTGTGGAGAGCGGGTGATCGTCGAACATGCCCGTGGGCCGCGCCGGGACCGAGACTTCTACGGTGGGGGTTACGGGGGCGGGGGACGCAGTAAGTCCAAGCTTTTACCAAATAGTCCTTTCTCTTTCTTTTTTCCATGTGGACCACGTAGTAGTGTGACAGAATTGGCGTTATGGCGCCCAGTAACGGACAACGTTAACGTTTGCTCTGTAGGGACAGCTAATCATGCTAAGTAACTCATTGGGACTGTTTTCGTGTTGCACTTGCATTTATATTCCATTATTAATATTTTTTCACCTTGTGAATATGGAGGAGTAACCAAAACCAGTCTTTCATGCTATGATAAAAACTATTTGTTAAATGTAAGTAGTCCTATAGTCTTATGACAGGGTCGGTGTGGGTGCCGGACCTGTGGGGTCTGTGACCCCCAGGTTGTTGCTCCTCATCACCATCCACCGCTGATGTGTCTGGCCCTCATTACCAGAGAGGAGCAACCATCAGCAAGTCTGAGCTTAGAGCAGAGATGAAGCGTAGACTGCACTAGATACAAAAAGAAGACCCTGAGAAACAAAAGACGATAGGTCTGATGATTTCATGTTCACACTGTAGAAATAAGCTAATCACATGGTGACTGTAAACGTAGAGAGTGTAGATTTGGTTTAGGGTGGGCTAACATATTGATGTGACATGTGTATTTGTGTCGTTGGTATATATTCTATTTTCAACATTAACAAAGTCCTTGATGTTTCAATTTGAAAGAGTCCAGTTGCGGGCTGAGGCTGAGAGTCCATTGAGGCTAAAGATGACTGGCTAAGATGACTGCCTGTCCCGTTTGGCCTTGGCTTTCACCTTTACAATGTGTGTGTGACCTTTGCCCCCCCTTGATCCTTGGCTGACCTAACCGGAAGCCATGACGACAGCAGCCTTTTGCCAATAGACCAGGGGCGATGGTGAGGATTGCCATTGGTTTTTATGTTGACAGCAAACATAAGCGGAGTGGCGGTAGTTCGCAACTTGCAATAACAAGTATTGTAAGTGACAACAGTGGAGCACAATATTTCAGACTGTCATCAGGTCTAATGTCATAAGTTTTTGCTGTATATGTTCTTCAACTCTGTTAAGCAAATTGGATTGATCAGTGACCATAACCTGTGCGGATACGCTCTTCTGTTTGTGTTTCAGGGGTTCAGCCGTCTTGAAAGAACATCACTGCGTATTTGTTCATGCAGCTAATTCATCAGTGTGTTGCAGTGGCTTGATACCGCCAGAAACAAATGCAGTGGTGTTCTTTGCAACAGAAACTACTTCATAAAGCTGAACAATACAAAGAGCCCAAACAGCGGCTTGTAGATCTTGATCTGATGACTTGTTTGCAAGTGGGATCAGTGGGCGTTTTATTTGTTAATTGCCGAGCTCCCCTTGGAGTTTTATCGGCCTTACCTGCCTTGCGTTAACAGAAGAACCAAGGCCTGTGTTTGCGGCACTCCACGGCAGCGGTTCACTGGTCCGTGTGTTCTTTTAAAGGTAGCAGTTACAACAGCCGGAGCCGCACGGGCCGGGATAAGTACGGACCTCCGGTTCGCACAGAGTATCGCCTTGTTGTGGAGAACCTATCCAGCCGCTGTAGCTGGCAGGATCTCAAGGTATGACCTGGAATCACAAACCACTGCTGGCTCATGTTTAAAAGGTGTATCCAATCCTAATCCCTCGATTTCTCCACCCATTTCAGGACTTCATGCGTCAGGCAGGAGAAGTGACTTATGCCGATGCCCACAAGGAGCACACCAACGAGGGCGTTATTGAGTTTCGCTCCTACTCTGACATGAAGAGGGCCCTGGACAAGCTGGACGGTACGGACATCAATGGGAGGAAGATCCGACTGGTGGAGGACCGGCCCCGCCAGCGAAGGTCGTACTCCGGCAGCCGCTCCAGGTAGGAGCTCCGCCGTGTCGTGTAAAAGTCATTAAAAAAAAGAAATTCTAACACGGAGCACACCCCCAGATCTCGCAGTCGGCGCCGCTCCCGCAGCAGGAGCCGTGGAAGTGGCAGAAGCAGGAGCTCCAGAAGCCGCTCCAGGTCCCGCTCTAGGTGGGTGGGCGGGCCGCTCGCTTGTGCAGCCACGACCTCGTCTGTGACTCCAGAGAGCCGATCCCAGACGGGATGTGAGCGTCACATCTGGTCTTTGCCTGCAGGTCTCGTTCTCGCAGCAACAAAGGGCGCGACCGCTCCCGTTCGAGGTCCAGAAGGAACTCTGGAGAAAGGAAATCCCAGTCTCGCCGGTCCCGCTCCGGATCCCACAAGTCCAAGTCTCGCTCACGCTCCCGGAAGTCGCGCTCCCGTTCGGCCGAGCGCAAGTCGCGCTCAAAGAGCCCATCGCAGGTAAAGTCGCAGCGCGGTTCCCGCAGCAGGTCCAAGGAGACGGGCTGTGACAAGAAGTCCCGCAGCCGGTCGGCGTCCCCGGTGCAGAACGGGGAGAAGGAACCCGCCGCCATATCCGCCTCGCGCTCCCCGTCTCCCCAGCAAGACCAGCGCCGCTCCAAGTCGAGGGACAAGCGCTCGGTGTCACGATCCAGGTCTCGCTCCCGATCTAGATCGGCCTCTCGGGATTAGTGGGGCCAGCGGGTCTGGAGCTCGGTTTCAGAGCTGTTCATACTCGGCTGTGTGTCATTCTAGCGACTGCGCAGGGTCCGCTCTTCAGGAGTGCTCTCGTCTGAAACGGGTTTTAAATCCACTTTTATTTAAAGACAGGCAGTTATTTTGGACAGTATTGAGAGTTAATTTATCCATCTATCGTCTCCCAAAAGCATATAAACGAACAAAAACTATTGTTGAAATCCTCAACCTGAGGCAGTTGTCAGAGGTTTAGATTTGATATCGCGTTGTGTTGCTCGTCCGGGTGAAATCAGAGCTCTTGTCGATAGTTTTTGCCACAGTCTCTTTTGCATTTTTTGAGGATTCTGTCAAATTGAAGAAAAAAAAATGGATTGTGTTGCAGAGGTACACAGAATTTACCACTAGAATGCAAAATGGTAAAATTGCCTTTTTGGTCTGATTTGGGCTGTTCTCTTTACCACAGACATTGTGTTCTTGATTCGACTGGAGCGTAAACTAGACCTTGATTCGTGCATCGCCAACATTGTTCTGAATGCAGTTCATTTATTTTCTTACCAAGTTGTGTGTTGATTTTCCCCCCAAACCTTTGCCTATCTAATAGAGGAGCTATTGGGCGCATCTGCAAATCTTGCCGCCACTGTGAGGTTTAAAGAGACAAATTCAGACTTGGTAAATGCATTTCTCTCACAGAAATAACCTTTTTTTATTGAACCTTCAATAAAGGATCTTGATAATCGTTCAGCCTGATGTTGCCTTGTGTTCAGACCTCAGCTGCAGTATCGATGTGACCCATTTTCTGGTAATTATATAATGTGTGCCGGCTTTATTGTGCACTAAAATACACGTGAGCGTTGCAGAAGTTTGTTTCAAATGAAAGAAGATCCCAGCAGTTCCCATCGAGCCGCCTGGCCCAGCAGTCTGAGGCGTCGGATCGTGGTCGCAGCGTGGTCGCGGACCCCGTCGGAGCGCTGACTGTACAGCGACGCTGCGCATGCGCACTCGGGGCCACGGAGCCGCAGGAGATCAGCGCTGGTAAGCCAAAATTTCACTTAGGAATTCATCTGCAACCGCAAATTATTCTCATTTCGTCAAATTTCCTGCGTTTTTGCCATAAATAGCTTGCACGGAGGTCCACAACTTGTGGGGTTTTTTCCCTCGCCGGTAAAGCGTTTTTGCGGTCGGAATTAACGCCAAACACAAAGCTTTTCTTTCTAATATGCGCTTAAGAACGACGCGCGCTTAATTTCCCATCACTCTTAAATAGGTTTGAGTAATAATTCGTGCCAGGGCTGCGGAGGAAAACCCTGACATTGTTGTGAGATGGGAATGTTGCCCATTCATTCGAGGTGCATCTGGAATGGATGACAGGGTTCATTTTTCATTAAATGGGATTTCGGTGGGTTTGAGACTCCGCTGTCACATTTTATGTTGGTCTCAGTGATTCAAGGATTTCACATCCTCCGCCATTTTAACAATTTGACTTGAGTGTGTGTGAGTGAGTGTGTGTCCGTGTGTGGAGGCTCCAACGCAAATTTGTAGGCTTTTCATTGGCGGTAATGGATGGCTGTTTAAAAGTCATATAGGGTCAGGGCTGCTGGAGGAAAGCGTCTCTGTTCTGCAAAATGGCAGAAGCATACTGGTTGTTTTTTTTATGCTGAGGAAAAAGAATCCAGTTTTAACTATTTAAAAAGCTTTTGAGTGTTTTTTTTTTTTTTGGCGTTATCCACAAATGTAATAAATAATAATAAAAAAAAATCTTCAGCTTAGGGAGCAATACCAGTGATGATTTTTACTGTTTGAAAATAGGGTAAAATGAAGTAAAAAGTTACTTGATTGACTGCTGGAAAGTGCAATATGTCAGTTTGTATCATTTTAGTGGATTGTTCCTCTGCAAAGACACTCGGGCCCAGTTGAACTCAAAAATGTAATCAGTTTTATGTCTGACCTGTGCAAATGCAGATGTTTCTGTAGATTTTTCCAGGAAAGGAAAAACAAACAAAAAAACCAGCAAACAGACAGAAAAAATAAATAAAAAAGCAGATGAGACCTTCATCTGGTGAATCTGTAGATAGAGGCTTCTGATCTTTTCTGTTCCAGCGGTCCGGAGTGAAGGACAAGGACACTGTCATGAGCGCCAAAGTGAACATGGAAGCTCCACCCAAAGAACCAGATTCTGCCCCGTTGGACCCACCTGTCTCGTCCCCGAAGGAGGACGTCCTGATTTCTGTGAGCGACAGCGTGGCCAGAAAGTCCCGTCCGCAGCCCCACACCACCACAGCCTTCCTCCTGCAAGGTGAGCACCGGCCGGGCCAGGAGCAGCCCATTTCACCCCGTCCTGCTGGAGTCCCTCCTGCACTCGTCTTTGTTAACTCCGGGTAAAGCCAAAAGCTTAAACACAAGCAGGGGGATGATGGCTCTGGCTGATGTTTTCTGGTCAGCTCCGGCTCCGGGCCATCCCATTGAGGTGACCCCGGCTGTTGCTGTGGGCGACCCAGCCAAAGGAGGGAGAGCCAGCGAGGCGGTCCCGCCCGCGCTGACCGCGCAGGTGGGCGGCCCGTGCAGCATCGTCCACGTCCTGGAGTGGAAGGAGGGAATGGCCATCCTGCCCAGCAGCAACCTCAAAGGTGAAAGTGATGCTCGACCGCCAAACTGTAGAAAGACAAGAGCTGTGCACTTTCCTTAGGCACCAATAATAGTCTTCATTACAAACAATGATAAACAAGTTCTTGCCATGTCCACCTCAATAAACACAACAATATTTGTGCTGGCTGGACACAAACGGCTGCGTAATTGTAACAACATTTATCAGGTCTTATAAATGCCAGCGGAAACCATTCACTTGCTACCATAAAACCTTCAAATAAAAAAACAAAAACCTATTCAATCTCAAAATAATCATCTGCACCAACCATAAACCAGTAAGAGACACAAATTACATTAAAAATCCTCCTTTGGATAGCAGGACCCTGATGTCTGTGTGTCTGTCCTTGTGTTTCAGTTCTGCGTGAGTGACGTCGGAACGCTGAGCACCCTGATCACCCCGGGGCCCCCCAGCAGCATCGCTGAACCGGCGGCTGGCACTTCCGAGAGGTCGGGCGATGCAGAAACTGCGCCCGCAAACGCGCCAGGTACAGTCGCCGCCACCAGGTTGTGTTCAGGCTGCAGAAGCTGACATCCATCAGCCATGATCAGCAGTAATAATCACCGTCCGTCTCCTCCATAATCACTGTGGGTGCTTGCGAATGTTGCTCGGCAACAATAATTAAAAAAAAAAAAAGAAGAAAAAAGTAAGCATCCTGCTAATACGGCTCCCGTTTTCTGTTGTTTGCAAGAAGTGTGGTTGTCATGTGTTTGTTTTTTTTGCCATAGCTGTGGTTTTTAAATCACTATACACGCTAATAAAACTATTACAAACAAGCTGCCACCTGTTTTCAGGGTTCTATCTCTTGGGCACTGAAACCACAGCACGGTGACATGTGATAACTTACTTCTGTTCAGTTTGCTTCTTTAGAACTAAAACAGAGCATGAAATCTAAAGGAGGAGGAAACTATAAACAGCACATACTGTGACTTACACCCAAACGGTGAACCGGAACACCTCTAAAATGTAATTATCTGTTCCTTGTCCCTTTAGCAACATTTGAAGAAAATATTCCATATCTGTTGACAAAGTTTAGAGGTATTTTGCTGAAAGACAACCAAACAAACAGGCAGAAAGTCATTTAATGCTTGTAATTAATGCTTCTGACTGTAATGGCCCCCTGTGATCTGTGCTTGAGTGTTAATGTCGGGGCTGTGGGTGTTTGTACCATAGTCAAGGACTGTTACTTTTTATAAATGTTCTGAATGTTATTTAAAGTACTTCTGCAAGAGGGCCTTTCTTCCATGTGTATGATTGTGTGTGTGTGTGTGTGTGTGCATGTGCTTGCTTAGAGGAGAAATGGGCAATAATTACATCAGCCACAGCTCTCGACAAGTGAAGCGAGAGCAGCTTTAGATATCAGACATCCCAGCCATCGCTCAGAACAGCACCGCACTCGTTCAAAAAAGACCACACAAATCAGTCAAATGAAGACGGGAGAAAGGAGCGCGCCTCTCCCTCCGTGCAGGACTCGTCTCCTGTAGTTTTCCCGTCTCCCGGTCTCCACTCTTCTTTCCAAATGGCCTTTTTTTCCCCTTTGTGTGTCAGATGTGGCGGCGCCAGTCGTCTCCGTCAGGGGTGTCGCTGTGGAGTCGGAGCGCTTCGTACCTGTGAAACCTGAAGTTCAGGCCGCTGCAGGACAACAGAACCACGATCCCAGAGCTCCGAGGACCTACTTAGAGGAGCTCCGCAGGGATCCAAACGCTGACAAGTAACTGCTGCCTCTCTCTCTCTCTCTCTCTCTCTCTCTCTCTCTTTTTAAATACCATCATAAACCACACATGGATATTCGCTGGGTTTTTTGAAGGCAAATCGTTCTCCAATGTGTTGGGTGTGTTTTCCGCACCTCAGGAGAGGCTCTGTGGTGGAGAAGGTGCCAGCCGGCGGCAGGGTCTCCTCCCTCAATCCGGACCACCTGAAACCCATGAGGAAGAGGAAGAGGAAGGAGTACCTGAGTCCATCTGAGGAGGACTCAGACATCGAAGGCACGGTGGGGCAGCTCTTTTTTGTCCCTTTGGACGCCCCGCCGTGCCGTCCCCCTGGATAACGAGACAATATTCAACCGTTTCTGTTATTTCAGGAGGAGAAAATGGAGGAGAAGGCAGAGAGCAGACACATCAGAGGAGGTTGGGTTGGTTCCCCTTACAGCGCTTGTGTTTGTGTGTGTCCGCGTCTGATCAAAGAATTCATTTGCTTGTCCTTTATCATTCTTCCCGATGAAGGTGGTGACATTAAGACGGAGCAGTGGACGTGGGCCCAGTACCTGGAGGAATGCAAAGCTCTTGCTGCACCCGACAAGCTTTTCCAAGAGGTGTGTGTGTGTGTGTGGCTAGAACTGCCCTTCTGTCAGTAATAGGCTTTGAATATTCGCTCCTGCTTCTTCTGTGTCCAGTCGCAGAGAGTGCCAACAGTGAAGAACGGCTTCAAACAGGGCATGAAGCTGGAAGGCATCGACCCGCAACATCCCTCCATGTATTTCGTCCTCACTGTGGCTGAAGTGAGTCAGACATCCATTAACACGGTCAATGGCTCCTAATGGCTGGGTTATTTAGGACTGGAAATCACTCAGACCTCTCTGCATGCACAGCGGTCCTGTGGCAGCCTCCTCCTCTCCGCTCTACCTTTATTCGTCTAACGTGAAGATGTCGACCTCACTCACAGAGGACTGAATTCCAAAAAGGACTCAAAGCGCATGTTACATAGAATTCCAAGTCATCAGTTTCGGTTTTACTAGTTCAAGGTTTGGAAGCAGTCAAGAAAGAAGTGTTTTTAAAATATATCACACAGTGGCTTTTGGGTTTCCAGTCTGACCGTTATGGGTCCAAAAGTGATGTGTCCCCTCGCCCTGGACATCGAATGTGACTTGCATAACCTTACACATCATCATCATCTTCTTGCTCCAGGTTTGTGGTTACCGGCTGCGGCTCCATTTCGATGGCTACTCCGACTGCCACGACTTCTGGGTGAACGCCAACTCTGCCGACATCCATCCTCCGGGCTGGTGTGAAAGCACAGGACACAAGCTGCAAACTCCCAAAGGTCAGAGCCCTCCGGACCCCAGACACGCCCGCTAGCAGAGCAGAGCAGCGGCCACGGCTGGAAAAGAACCTCAAATGGCAATTTTCACTCTCCAGCCCACACAAAATCAGTGGCTGTTCATGGAGTTGAATGTTCAAATCTTTAAGACAGCTTTGTTTTTTTATCTTTAATCTTTCACCTCACTTGGCTATGACCCAAGAATACGATGTGCTATTTGACCTAATCGGTAAATTTAGTGAGAGTTTCTACATCTTTTTTCTTCTTTTCACAGGCTGCAAAGAGGAGGAGTTCACCTGGACCAACTACCTGAGGATGACTAAAGCACAAGGGGCTTCCAGGGAGCTCTTTGCCAGTCCTGGGAGGGTAGCTGTCCCCCTAACGCTGCAGGATGAGCTGCGTCCTCCACACGATGTGTTTATTCCGTCTGCTGTCTTTCTGCAGACGGATGTAAAGTGCGGTTTTGAAATCGGGATGAAGCTGGAGGCTGTGGATCGCATGAATCCCTCGCTCATCTGCGTAGCAACCGTCACCGATGTGGTGGACAACCGTTTCCTGGTTCATTTTGACAACTGGGATGACACATATGACTACTGGTGAGCACGCCCAGTTGGCCCAGTTTAAAAAGAATTAAGGTGCCCGGTAAGATCCTTCTGCTTCCAATTATAAATGTTTTTTTCTCCTAACTTTAAACTTTCTTTAATAAACATTTAGCATCAGTTGTTACAGTTTTTACACATACCCAAAAAGGTCCTTTTTTGCGGATCGTGTTTATTTAAACCTACAATTACACTAATCCTGTTCTATCTTTAAAACGCAGGTGTGATTCCAGCAGCCCGTACATCCATCCTATTGGCTGGTGCCAGGAGAGAAACCTGCCGCTAACACCACCTCAAGGTTGGATGCAGTTTTGTTTAGAATACCAGTAAAACCTCTGTAGAAAAAAGACAGGAAAAATGAGCCAAAATCCGTTTTTCCTCATGTACTGGCTGATCTGAATTGAATTTTTTAATGCAGATTATCCTGACCCGGCCCAGTTCTCCTGGTCTTCGTACCTGGAAGAGACTGGTTCCAAAGCTGTGCCTGCTAAAGCCTTCAGTGTGGTGAGAGCATTCTTTACCTTCAACAGTTTTGTATTTGAACCATCACTTTAGTGCACCAAAAAATCCCAAATCAAAATAAATGACAGCCCTAAAGTGTGTTCTCAAAAGGAGTTGTTTTTTTTGGGGTGGGGGGGTTTGGTCCATGTGGTGTCCAGCGTGAGGCCCACAGCTTCCAGCCTCAGATGAAACTGGAAGCAGTGGACAAGAGAAGTCCAGGCCTGATCCGAGTGGCCACGGTGGAGGAGGTGGACACTCACCGCATCAAGGTATTCTCCGTCCCCCCATCCTTCCTTTTCCTGTTACCTAACGTTGGTGAGTTGACCCAGCCGTCGCTGGGAGAGAGGCCTGAACACACAGACGGGTCGCCGGTGTTTCATTTCCCTGACTTATTATATCTGTTTATTTCTCTGTTTCTCTTCCAGGTCCATTATGATGGTTGGAGCAACGTCTACGACGAATGGATGGACTCAGATCACCCAGACATCCACCCAGCGGGCTGGTGTGAGGCTACTGGTCACCCACTGAAAATCCCCCCTAGTGACACCAAAACACAGCAGTCACATGGTAACGTCCATCATTCGGCACTAACGAAAACGGGTTTTCAAATGGAAGTCGCCGCTTTGGCAGGATCGTCTTCACTCGTGTGTATTTGTAGTTGTGCGGGAGCCTCCTGCTACGGGCCAGTCCCCGTTCCCTTCTTCTGTTCCCTGCAAGCCCATCAGCAACCCCAGAACCAAGTACAGCTTCCACAACAGGTCTGATCCTCGGTCCCATCGGGGCTTTTGCTCGAGGATTCGTTTTGATTCTTTTAAGTCGTCCATAAAAAAAGAAAACACAACTCACCGGGGCTGTTTTTGGAACAGGAAGTGTCCGACGCCAGGTTGTGATGGTTCGGGCCATGTGACCGGACGTTTCACCGCTCACCACTGCATATCTGGCTGCCCGCTGGCTGAACGCAACCAGGGCAGGCTGAAGACCGAGCTGTCGGACTCCGAGTGCAAGAGAAACCTCTTCTTCGGGCAGAGGACCAAGAAAACCCATTACCGGGGCAGGTGTGTGGTACGGGCCGCGTTTGTGTGCCTCAGGATCAGTCTGGAACACTGCAACTTTGTCCGACTGACTTTTGCGTTAAACTTGCGTGTTTTTAGGATCGGCCGCCCTCCTAAATACAGGAAGAACCAGCAGAGGGACTACCAAAGTGAGTCTTCCAGTTCAACCACACGTCACATCTTGTATTCCCACATTTGGCAACAGGAAAAAAAAATCCCTGGTTTTGGATTAAGTATGAGCTGAATAGCATAGACCTGTGTGTGTGTGTGTGTGTTCAGCCATGTCCTCGGAGGGAGTGTATCCGTCACTGTTCATGTCGGCTCTGAACAGTCAGTCGGACCGGGCTCTGTCTCTGTGCTGGGAGCAGCACTGCAAGCTGCTGCCGGGGGTGCAGGGCATCCACGCCAGCCAGGTGGTGGCGTGGAGCGTGGACGAGGTCAGGCCACCCGCTCCTTCCCCGCTTTTCCCCCGGCCGGTTTGCTGATTCTGAAGCCGCTGTGTTCCTGTTGCAGGTCTTCAGGTTTGTCCAGAACCTGATTGGCTGTGAAGAGCAGGCCCGCGTTTTCAAAGAGGAGGTGGGAGTTAAAACACTGATTCTGGGTAGATTCTCAGTCGTCCGGGTCGTAGTTATCCAAGGTCAGATCTCCGCGTTCACCTGGATCGTTACGGTCGTTAAGACGCCTCACCTTCTCTCCCGAAGGCTCCTAAACTCACTGAGGGCAGAGCTTGAAAATACAGCCTTCTGGACCATTAGCGTGCTAATGATCTGGGTGGTCGTCTGACATAAATGATGACTCTTTGCCACTTTCCGGTCAGTCACTTTCCCGCCCTTCCAGGGAAGATGACCTTTCTGCCTCTGGCGAGTCGTCGTATTGTGTCTCCTGCCCATTCCGACCACAAAAGATATTAAAAAGGGTTTTTATTCTCTGTGAGACTCAGACGCTTCTGCACACGACGTTCTTCACCTCTCTTGTGTCCGTGTGGTCAGATGATTGACGGCGAGGCCTTCCTGCTGCTGACCCAGACCGACATCGTGAAGATCATGAGCATCAAGCTGGGACCCGCCCTCAAGATCTCCAACGCCATCCTCATGTTCAAAAGCACAGACGAGGGACTGAAGTGACTCCTCCTCGTTCACCAGGAGCCATCATCTTGTGCCAAATTCATTCTGTTTCAGGGAAGAAGAAGAAAAAAAAAGAAACACCCTGAACCCTTTTTTTCCATATGTTTGGTGTCCAGTACCCATCAGAGAGAGAGAGAAAAGGAGAGGGGGAATAAAACATAGAATTGGGGCGTAGAGATATTTTTCTGGGTCATAGAAGAATGTGAAAAACAGTGTGTTACGGGAGCTGGATGGAGAGGTGGAAGAGCACTTCTTTCTAGAGTGTGATGTTTTTTTAAACAGATGCTTTGATATCTGAGCGCCGGCGGAGCTCTAAAAGTCCCTCTGAGCACACGTGTGCCACCACCTGCTCTCGGCAGTGAAACTGCTGCAGGTGGTGGTGCTGAGACTGAGAATCCTCCCGCTGGATCTGAGCCTTAACACCAGCGAGCTGCCGCCATCAACCCGCCAGCTTGCACAACTTCTTCTGGGAGAAAAAAGTATCACTTAAGTTGAAAAGTTCCCGACTGAAAGTTCCTGGGACACGGGAAGATTCATTAAACAGGCTGCAAATTAGTCCTGTGGGTGGTGAATAAAATTGTTGTGAGCTTCATTTTTTTTTTTTTTTTGTGCAATAAAACAGTTTAGATGGTACGTTTGTATCCAACGACTGTCCTGTAACAGCCTCTCCTTGATCCGATCTCTGCTAGGATGACGATGTAAAGCTCCGTTTGGTCCAAAGGAGAAAAAGTACTCAATGTTTTTTTTTTTCCTGCCATGAGATTGTCCTAACTTTCCCTTCTCTGCTCCGCACAGGTCAGAATGTGAGACAACAGCACAGCTTTTCAGGTTTTTTACGAATGATTATTAACACTTTATAGTTGCAAAAGGAGAATTGAAGCAGGTTTTTAGCACAACTGTGAGTCCTCAGTGGAAGCTGTTGCCCCTCTCGGTCACCAGAGAGTGCAAGGATCCACCGTTCAGCCCTGCAGACGGAGCTTCAGGGTGTCTGCTGTTCACGTGAGGGCGAGTGTTCCTTTTACATGTTTGTATTTAAGGTCAGAGGTGGTGAGATAAGGGATTTTACCAGACTGTTTTAAGGGCTTTTGATTAACCTTTTACTATCTCTCTGGTGGGATTCGTGTGTGGGAGCAAGTGTGTGTGTGTGTGTGTGTGTGTGTGTGTGTGTGTGTGTGTGTGTGTGTGTGTGTGCCTCTTCGTTTGTGAGAAAAAAAATAATCTGGAGTCACAAATCTAATTTTATCTACATTAATGACTAAATGTCCAAAGCTGTCTTGTCTGAATAAAGCCACTGCCTCCCGTCTTATGGCTGCGTTGACGGTCTGACTGCATTTTATCACATCCCTCCATCCACCAATCTGTTGTCAACATCCATCTATCTATCTATCTATCTATCTATCTATCTATCTATCTATCTATCTATCTATCTATCTATCTATCTATCTATCTATCTATCTATCTATCTGTCTATCTATCTATCTATCTATCTATCTATCTATCTCTCTCTCCACAAATCTCTCCAGTGCCTCCACCTACGGGACGTCCTATCGGCCGGCCTACCTCTCTCCCTGTCGATGAACCTTTCTATCTCCCTGTCAATGATTCACCCTATCTATCTCTCCCTTCCTCCACCCATCATCGACCACACTGACCTGAGATCAGCTCTGTTGGCTGTTTTGACTCCGTCCAGCAGGCAGACTGCACACCCAGCTGATCCCTGCAGACAGGTGAGCGAGCCGCTCTCAGTTCCCACTGATAAACGCAGTTAAGCTGATTCTCTCTATCTAGTCTGGCTTTGCTAAAAGACCCTTTCCCTCTATTTTTAATGATAAAGCACACAGAATATCTTTGTAGCACTACTTTACCTCGTTATCCATTGGTGTGTTTAATGGCTTTTATTGTCTGGCTTCATAGTGGTAGTGCTGTGCAATGTTTTTATAAGATATAAAAACAACCTTATAAGTTATATTGGATGATGAATAATATTCTCTATCTGCTCTCCTGATCAACAATTTAAAAGGTCAATTGTGAGTTTGAAATTTAGAATTAGAATGTAACTATATTCATTGAAGACATTCGGTGTTTTATTAATGATGCATTTTGATTTAACTGAGTTATGCTGAAGGGAGAGAGCAGCTTTATAGTTTTAGGGAAAAGGAGGAATTCTTTGCAAATGCTCATCTTACTGTTCCAAAGACGGAAAACTGCTGTTGAGATCTGTCTCATTTATTAGAATAAGAATTCCAGCAAGCAAAATTGTGCTTTTTATTTATTTTTTTACAAGTAAAAATATTGACAAATATCAAAATACAAGTTGTATTAAGGCAGGATTTTGCCGCATCTATATAAAGTTTTGATATCACAGAGGTTATTACATGAATATTTATTTTTAAATGTACTGATTTTAGATGACAAGAGAGAGACCTTTGTCATCCCTCATGTTTCCACACCTATAGGAACGACACAATGTTTATGATGTAAACACCAACACGCTCACAGAATGTACACAAAATGTCCTTCATTCTTCTTTTCCAGCATTTTAAAACTAGAACTACCTGCTCCACCGGATCCCACACACACAGGGACACACATTCATACAAACACACACACACGCGAGCACACACACAGGGGTTAAAAGCTGATGTTCTCCTCTCACCTAGTGTGTTTACCTTTCATGTCACATTATAGACTGTGCACATCTAACGGTATATTGAAAGAGCAGCTCACACCCGTGGTGACTTTTTCATCAGGTGTGACTCGGATTCTTATCAGTTAGATCTAATTTGTCGTTACTGCGGCTGTTAGCTGATAACTGCTTTTATTTCAGGTGCTCTGTTGAGGTGAGTCTTCTCTAAATAAATGTGTTTAGTCATTAAACGTAGGAGTTTGGGCCCGATTCCTCAGTTTTTCCTGACGCATGTTGTCCGGTGACAGCGTGACGCTGAGGATTGGTTGTGTGCCTGAGTGAGAGTCCCTCAGGTGGAAAGGGTTTGGTTTCCCTCATGCTTGTTTGTCCTCCAGCAGAGGTCACAGTCTTCCTCCCACGATGACGTTAACCTGGGACCTTCAGCAAACCCACAGTCAGTCGCTCTTATCGCATTTTCTGCAGATAAACATTTATCTGGATGAGGTTTTGCAATATAATTCCGTCTAAATTCTGCAGAACTTCCACTGAATTCCAGTGAGCAGGCACATTTGGATTCAGCGTAATGTGATTAATTTTCCTGTTTTAGTGCCCGGCCCACTGACTTTGACTTCTTGGCTGTCATTGGAAAAGGCACTTTTGGAAAGGTAACGATGACATTTCTTTTCGTCTTCCTCTCTGTTGTTGCAGTTATAGTCTCCTTTAGTACTGTGAGCCATTCAGGTCACGTATTCACCCCCACTTACAATCAGATTTGTGAGATCATATCAGGACTGTTGAACCCAGTGAACTTTATATATTAATTATAGGTCATATAGTTTACGAGGGCAGCTCTCTGCTCTGTCCAGGTACCTTTGGTGAGTTTATTTTTTGCACCTTGAGAACAGAGAGTGTTCGGGCTGCTTCTGCCTGATCAAAACTGACCCGCGCAGTCACCAATCATTAACTCCACAGTCCTCTGAGGACTCTAAAGGTTAAATCAGCTGAAAGAATATGGCTGCAGAGGAGTGCAAGAAGAGCATAAATGATTTCTCTTGGTGTGTGCTTGTATGTGTGTGTGTGAGTGTTTGTGTGTGTGTGTAAGTGTGTGTAAAAGTCAGTTCAGCAG
>CAAE01014710.1:676747-717020 GCA_000180735.1 Tetraodon nigroviridis
TTCTGGTTGTGTGTGTTGTTCCCAGAGGGCTTTTCATGTCCTGGTGGCGGCGATGGTGGCGGCCGCCACTGTTTGTACCAAACAAACCTCTAACAAACCTTCATGCAGGTCCTGCTCGCCAAGCATAAAACAGATAGCAGCTTCTACGCTGTCAAAGTGCTGCAGAAGAAGGTCATCCTGAAGAAAAAAGAGGTGGGGGAGCAATGTGACTTTGTGTTGGAAAGAACACGGGTCTACACACACACACACACACACACACACACAAGCACATGAATGTTTTATGCTAATAGATAACATTAATACTTGTAATACACACAGAGGCCTGGTCACAAATGAGATTGTCGAGTTCAGTCGTAACTTTTTTCTAAAGTGACACGGAGTAGATGAGGGTGGAAACGCCTCCAGAAGACATCAGCATCTGCTGACTGTGTTAGTAAACAAGTTTTCCCCACAGTGACACAGATTTTAATCTTATCTACTTGTACAAAGAACACCATTTATGCCTCCCTTTAAACGACTGGAGCCACGTGTCAGATGGGACGTCATTGCCCTGATTCTTTTGGATGTGCTGGATTAAAAAAGTAGCTGCCATCCCTTGCAAACGTGCACGCTCTGAGTTTCCTTTAGGCGTTTGCAGCCATTCGATATTTACTGCACATGCTCATACAGAAAAGGAGGGTCCAAAGCAAAGGAAAACACCTGCGCGCTGTCTGTTTCAGAGCAGCAGCCGTTCATCAGCTTTGGCCTCATGTTCAAACTCTAAGTGGTTTCTTTCTCTTTTTGATTAGCAAAAGAACATCATGGCTGAGAGGAATGTGCTCCTGAAAAGCCTCAAACACCCTTTCTTGGTCCGGCTCCATTACTCCTTTCAGACTGCAGAGAAGCTTTACTTTGTCCTTGACTATGTCAATGGAGGAGAGGTATGTGAGCATGAATGAGTGAGTGAATGAAAGAATGAATGTCAACCAGATTTCTTCTGAACTAAAATGAGCTAAAACATTACGCTTTATCATTAACAGTATTTAAATACTGCTAACGATGGAGTTGTAAATATCAGGGTGGTGTGAAATGTGTATAAAATAACAAAGACTTCTTTGCGCAAAATTTAAAAAAACAATAAAAACTAAAACAAATCACCGCGGTAACCCAGGCTCTTCTCCATTCCTATTTCTCTGGTCTACAGTCGTAAACACATTTTGTAAGCAGTGTTTGGAAAAGTCCCTGTAAAAATCTAAGCACAGCAACTTCTTCCTGCTGTCTCCTTTCTCCTCTCCTCTCCTCTCCTCTCCTCTCCTCTCCTCTCCTCTCCTCTCCTCTCCTCTCCAGCTGTTCTTTCATTTGCAAAGAGAACGGTGCTTCTCTGAGCCGAGAGCGAGGTTCTACGCTGCAGAGGTGGCGAGCGCCATCGGCTATCTTCACTCTCTCAACATTGTCTACAGGTCAGACAGTTAAAATCGCGTTATTATTTCTCACTGTGTGAAAAGTAATGCTTAGGAAACCCCAGATAAGCAGTTCCTAAGTCATTTATTTCCGCTTGCTTACTCTTTGTTGCAGAGATTTGAAGCCAGAGAATATTCTCCTGGACTCTCAGGTACCTCTGCTGCTCTGATGCTATTTCCACCCTTCTGGTCAGCGCTGCAGCACCTGCAGCGGTTTTCCTCTTCCACACTCTTCTTGTTTGCCTTTGGTGCGTTCAGGGCCACGTGGTGCTTACAGATTTTGGCCTGTGCAAAGAAGGTGTTGAGCCAGAGGGAACCACCTCCACATTCTGTGGGACTCCAGAGGTAAGCGACTGCAGAAGAAACGTCCATTTGCGCCTCAGTTCTCCAGGTTGTGGGGTTCTTCTACTCTCTCGTACCTCTACCTGCAGTATTTGGCCCCGGAGGTTCTTCGTAAGGAGCCGTATGACAGGACGGTGGACTGGTGGTGTCTGGGAGCTGTGCTCTATGAGATGATCTACAGTCTCGTACGTCTGTTCTTTACTACAACACCAAGCACTTTACTATCATCCGCCTCATGTTACTCCTATTTATTATTACCGGCAGGTCTGAGAGTATAAAAATGGCAGCTTGCTCGGCAGATAGGAGCTGCTCCTGGTAAAGGCAGCTCATCATTTTTCTGCTGCTGGTTGGCTGACTCTTCTTGTACCCGCCGCTCTCCTTCAGCCTCCGTTCTACAGCCGGGACGTGGGGGTGATGTACGACGGAATCCTCCACAAGCCGCTGCAGCTGCCGCCAGGGAAGTCTGACGCCGTCTGCTCGCTCCTGGTGGGTCTCCTGCAGAAGGACCAGCACAGGCGTCTCGGGGCCATCGCCGACTTTGTGAGTTCTGAGACTCATTTCTGAGACGGCCTGTTTTTAAAGGCATTGAATAATACCCCAGATAATACCAGATAATATGATGTTCTGTCCTTCATTCACAGTTAGAAATAAAGAACCATGTCTTTTTCACTCCAATCAACTGGGACGACCTTTATCACAAAAGAATCACTCCTCCTTACAACCCAAACGTGGTGAGTGAGTGTCTGTGAATGTGTGTATGTGTGTGTGTGGGTGTTTTGAATCTTAAATCTTAAATTTGTTTTTCAGAGAGGTCCAGCCGACACCCAGCACATCGATCCAGAGTTCACCAGAGAAATGGTCTCCAGCTCCGTGAGTCAGACCCCAGAGTTCACCGCCAGCGCCAGCGCCAGCAACGCCTTCAACGGCTTCTCCTTCGTGGCCACCGAGGACAGCTTTCTGTGAGCTGGGAATGTGGTGCTCACACACACACACACACACACACACACACACACACACACACACACATGCAGAAATGCTGGTCACACTGTTTCAGAGCTCTGATTTGAGCTCTTCCTGTACCGCTGCAACCTTTCCCCACATGACCTCTACTGAACTCTGCAGTTCCTCTTCCTGTCGAAGATTAAACACTAAAAGGACAACTTCACACACAGTGTACATGTTTCTTCTCCTCCTTTTGTTGTTTTTATGTGAACAAATGTGTTGATTCAGTCCAGGTTGTGAACATGGTGGACAGAAGCGGCACAAACGCATCAGTGGCTGCAGAAATGCAAAGGAGCACGTGGAATCATGGCGGTGGACCGCTGAGTTAAAGCTGAAAAAGATTAAATCCAGCTCAGGCTCAGTTCTGTCATCCAAAGCCATTCACAAAAAGAAAAAAGAAAAAAAAAAGAAGCTTTTCTTAGCTGTGTTTGTGAATTCTGTGGTGCATAAAATGTACAGTTTAGCCAACTTCCAAAAAGTTATTATTTGGACCACCAACAGCCATTTCTCTTTTTTCTTTAAAATGTCTTATTATTTACACAAAGAAGCAGACGCCTAAACATTACCTGGATCCACAGAAAAAGAACACCTGGCCCATACCTGGCTCTCCACACTGTGCCAGTGGCATCTTTTGTTAGTGATTTTACAGATTTCCTAAATCTATTTTTCAAAAAGTCATTAAATCTCTTAAATGACCTGTCTGCTGTTGGTGAAACGGTCCACATTGCACATTGTAAATACTGTAAGTGACTATACAGCAAAATTTTGGGCATCAAAAAATAGTCTGTATATATTCTTGACAAAAGAAGTGTCTTTTGATCTAGTTTTAAATGTTAACGTATGTGTGTGTACATAGATGACATGCAAATCAATCACAGTTGTCAAATTGTTAACATGCTGTTTTGAACAAGCCATTAAAGATGTGAGCACAACGGTGATTTTTTTTCTTGCTTCCTTATAGTAAAGTAGCCCACTGTGACGTGTGTGAGTGTGTACATGCAGTCATAACACCCTGCACTGTCCTGCCTGGACGGCCACCTCAAACTGACAAAGTTGTCCTGATAGAGTGTATAGGGCATAAATCACAAATGAGCCAGAATGAGCTTGCAACCTGTGATTTCTAAATTGTGTTGGTTTATTAGGAATCAGCAGTAACTCATTATTTCATGGTTTATTTGGAGGGACACAGAAAATACAGTTTCAAAGTGAAATTGATTGGAATCCGGCTACACATTTGCAAAAAGTATTATGTAACTTTGCGGAAACGACGTGCGGTGAGCAACTGCTCAAAGTCTTTTTGGCACCAGAACTCTTTTTTTACACAGACTTTACACTTTAGATTTAGGGTCTACCAAGAGGCGCAATCTAGAATCACAGGTGACCGTAAGGCGCACAGGCACATTGACTTGGAGCGCGACCTAGTGGTTAAAATTAGTAACACAAGCAGTGAAGACGCTAAGAGGCAAACTATCGGTTTATTTATTTGAAGGCAAAACATTTCGCCGTGCCAATTATATAGAAAACTCCTATTCATGATATGCATGTATTTCGTAATGCTTGCAATAATGTCTTTTTTAGAAGTATATGTTTGGAATAGCTGTTAGCTTAGCATTAGTGGGTTGCCCAAAATGATCAAAAAGTAATGTTCTTCCTTTTGAACTTGCATAGACGTTCCTAGATATACAAGCTCCAGGGCACTTTGCTTTAAGTCGTTTTGCATTTTTAAACATTTTTTAAAATTAATTTCTAAAAAGGGCACGATGCACCGTTACAGGCTTGTGTGCATGGATCCGCCCTATACTGTGTAACACAGCGCTTCCTGGTGTTTGTTTTGGGGGCAGCATCTTTAGCTTTAGCTTTGAAGCTATTTTTTATTATCATACACCCTGTGGTGTAGTACTATCGTTTGCGTCAAACCGCCGCGACAGTTATTTTAATAGTTACGCGAGTCTCTCGCCAGTCTAAAGATTTAATTTCTCGTGTGTTTATGGAGCTTTTCCATCTCCCTGTAAAAATAGTCCCTCTTTGCTAACAATTAGCCACTTGAGTTAGCAGTCGTGGGCACGCCCCTTCTCACACCACAGAAGAAGAATGTCGCGCGGGTAAGTAGGAAAAACAGAAAGGCTCCACTGTTGAGCCATTCATTGATTATTCCTGTACTCAACGATTATTGTGCCACAGGGAAGAACGTTTAAATTTACTGTAGCTTGTTACCGCTACAAAACAAATAGTTGTACTGTAATGTATCTACATAGAAGTCAGAAAGTTCGTTGAAAGAACTTGTTGTGACATCTCCTGGCTGAAACTCGAGTTGTATCCAGGTCAGGCAGCCTGGTGTGTACGTAGATTTGATTTTCTCTAACATCGTGGCAATCAATCGTAATCAATCCGTGTGATTATAATCAACAGCCAACAACACAGCAACGTCGCCCTACGAGTTGTTGCACTTCCGCAGCCGCGCCGCTAGAGGCGTCTTACTTGGCGAATCCACAGTTTGCTAAGAACGTGCTCCTGCCAACAGCTAACCAAGTTTACTAGATCAAAGTTTCAGGCGAATAGCATTTAAAGGTAACAAACTCGTGACTGGAATTTTTTCTAATTTTAATTAACTTGTCCAAAGACGCAGCCAGAGGTGTGTGTAACTTCACAAGTCACGGTTTTGATTAACAGCGGGGTGTTATGTTATTCGAGGCTAATGTTAGCCACTTAGCTCCCTGATTGTTTTTGGATGTGCAGAAATGCTGGCGTGTTTATTGTGTTTTAACATTCATGGTTGCTGAGATTTGGGGACGGTGAGGTAGAATACACGTTTGCGCGTTTGGTAGGTTTTATGGAACAACAGAACGACCAAAGATTGATGGATTAAACATCAATATTTACCCTATTTTCTTCTGTGTTTGTAGCTTTTAATTACACACGACGTGGGTGGCAGATAGATATTTTTGTTTTAGAGACTGTCTTTCTTTGTGTTTGTAGTATGGATGAAGAGAACATCAGCACTTTGGACACTGAATCTGACTCAGATGCCCTAGAGAAGAAAGACGGAACAAATTGTGAAGTTAAATGGACTCAGGAAGAGGTGAGTGAAATACTCCTTACAGCAGTCCTGCCATGAAGTAACAGGTTGTAATCTCAGTCTTCACACTAGTGCAAAACGTGCATTTTAGGTTTAGTTTATATAGTTAAATTTGGCATATACTATAGTGTTCGTACAGCACATTGTAAATTGTATTCTGACGCTATTAAAGTCTCAGTTATTAATTACATTACTTCCAAAAGGAATGTCCCTGTATACAAAATATAGTTTCAAACAGCAGAATGGTGCTGAAGATTTTATAACAGCTTCTAGTTGATCACTGGTTCGCAACCAGCAAAACCAGCAGTTTTTACTTTAACCAGCAGCTGAATGCTCTGGAAATACTATGGTTGAGCTCATGCAATCTTTTTTGTGTGCAGGATGAAAACCTTAAAATCCTTACTAACAACTTTGGAAAATCTGATTGGAAAACCATTGCCAGTTTTTTACCTGTAAGTTCTGACTGGAAGTAATGCTGAATAGATCAATATGTTAGGGTTGGTTCTGTGAGGTGTATGTCTGTTTCACTGGAAGGGGAGGACGGAACTGCAGTGTATGCAACGCTGGAATATGCACCTGGATCCCTCGGTTTTGAAAACCTGCTGGACTAAAGACGAAGATGAAAAGGTGCAAAAGAAAACGCCGCTGCGTCTCTGATAGGAATGTGTCTTATGCCACATTTACCAATCCGTTTGCTCTGACAGATAGCAGAACTAGTGAAAAAGTATGGCACAATAAACTGGACTCTGATTTCCACGCACATGAGCCGGCGGACAGCAAAACAGTGTCGTGACCGCTGGCAGAACCACCTGGATCCGCAGATTAAAAAGAGTGCCTGGACCACAGAAGAGGAGCTCATCGTCTATAAAGCCCACTTAGTTCTTGGAAACCGGTGGACTGAGATTGCCAAGTTGATTCCGGGAAGGTAGGTTGATCAGCAGCGAATGATTTGTCGCACATTCAGAACAGAACGTTGTTATATTTGCCTGTTAGGAATGTAACTGGTGTGAAGAGGAAAGTAACACTTTTCTTAATTTTATTCATCCAGGTCTGATTTGTCTGTGAAAAATCACTGGAAAACCATCAGAAAGAGAGCCCAGATGGGATTTTACAGGGATGAAGCTGACAGCATTTCTCTTGATATCCAGCAGTTTGTGAAAGGAGAGGTAGAGCGTCTTTTCAGTGAAGCTCATTGACTACATCATGTGTTGTTTTTTTAACCTCAGGTTTTATTTCTAATGTTTAGTGTCTTCCTAGGTTCTCGTCAAACCTACTGTACCTCCTTTTCATTTCTACTACTGAGATTTTACATGATTTGTTGTATTGCAGGTAGACTTCAACTGTGATGTGCTAATAGACACTGGACCCGTGACCCCTAAAGGGGTGAGTGTGCTCACATTTAAGATTCTATTTCAGGAAAGACAGTGACTTTTATAGTCGCATCCTTAAAGTAGTTTGCAAATCTCTGTTTTTTTGTTGTCTGTATTTGTGGTGTCCTACTTGCAGGTCAAGTCAGAGAATGAAAAGAAACCCCTGGACCAAAAGCTGAAGCAGAATAAAGCCGTTCACGCATCACAGCATGCAGCGACGCATGGAGAAATCCTATCTCCCAGTCCCCCATTGCCCTCCAGTTTGAATTCCAGTCCAACTTCCAGCTCAGGTGCAGCACCAGTTGACCAGAAGAAGTTAGCAGAAGCAGCGTTGAGGATGATAGCCGAAGACATGCTGCCGCTAAGGTTGGCCTGCTTCTGCCTGACCTAACACCTTTGTCTTGGGAGTCCTGATGGGCATTTATCTGTGTATGTCACCACTGTGCGGTTTCTTTCTCATTCGTGACAGTTTTGTCGAAGGGGCGGGCTTCAGGTCATTCATGAAAACCATCAGCCCAGAATACGGCAAGCTGTCCCAGCGAGCTCTGGGCCTGCAGCTCTACGACGAGGTGGAGAGAACCATCAAACCTCAGCTCATCCGGGACCTTAAAGCTAGCATTGCCAAAGACGCCGAGGGTGCCGTTCACGTCACATTAGACCTCTGGGCGGGTCATGGTTCCAGTCCAGCGGAGGATCCCATCCTCGTCGTGCGAATCCACTTTGTCAGCGAGTCCTGGCAGTTGCGCCGTCCCACCGTGGCCTTCCGACACCTCGCCGGCGAGAACCTCGGGACGGCTGTGGCCAAAGAGCTGGAGGCCGTCCTTCTGAGCTACGGAGTCTTTCCAAACAACGTTGGCGTCATCCTCACCAACCAGGCCAAAGACACTCTGGCCAAGAACAGCTTGTTCTGCAACTATAAGGTCATGTGTTCATCCAACAGAGGAGACCCAGACGCTGACGGGATCGTGGCATTCGTCTCGGACCAAATGTTGGACACAGATTCGCCGTTTTCCGAGCTGCAGATGGGCACCAAGACCACTTGTGCGGCCATCAGATTGCAGCTTGTGATTAAGGAGGCGCTGAGGAACTCCAGGGTTGTGGAGAACCTGCTGATGCAGGTCCACAACGTGGTGGCTTTCTTCAGGAGCAACGCCTACTGGAGCGAGGTAAAAGAAGGACGCCTGGACGTCTGCACACATCCTTCTCCAGGAGTTTTCACCTGATCCTTTCAGGCATGTGTGGTTTTCTCTAGGTTTTGTTCAGGGAGTGCAATGTGTCCCTGTGCCCCTCCTCCAGCGGCCATCGATGGAACTCCATGATCATTTCTTTACGGCGTATGAGCCAGGAGTCTGCTTGGAGTAAAGTTATGAGTGTTCTGGCTCAGGCTCGTATAGAAGCCAGCGACGCGGCCAGTGCTCCGCCTCTGATCATGGTCAAGCGGGAGCAAGTGCTCGACATTCTGGCTCACCTTGAACTTTTTAGTGAAGCTATACAGGTAAAGAGGAGGAAGAGGAGTCCTTCAGAGATGTTCTGTGGTACATAAAGGGGTAACCAGCTCGCTTTTCTCTGTTTTTTTTTTTATTCTTAGGTCCTGCAGGGGAACGGTGTGACCATCTCTTACATCATTCCGTCCCTCATTGGGCTGGATAAGGCGCTGGAGACCCTTGATACAAACTACACCCACTTCAACAGGGCCTTGCGTACCGGCCTCTGCACACACTTTCAGGACCTGATTCATCAAAATGAAATGATTATTGCTACTGTTCTTGATCCCAGGATCAAACTCCAGGTACTGAAATACTTTACAAGCCTGACTTTTAGGTTAGGCATCATCCAGGAAAGTATTCTGTACTGTAGTGAAGTGAGTTTTTTCAAAATTAAACCTGTGACTTGTCTGGTATCCTCCTCATCCACCGTCTCTTGCTTGTGTGTTTCTTCAGCCATTTCCTGATGCCAAACTGGAGGAGCCGACGGAGTTCTTGATGCCTCCATCAAAGTGTAAGGCCCGCACAACCGTCGAAGCCAGATTAGGATCCTCAGTAGCCTCCGCAGCACCAAAAGAAGCAGAACAAGACGATGCAGCTAAGGAGTTGAAAGTGGAAGAAGATGTTCAAAAGGACAAACACACTGACGAACTGATAGAGGTGTCCAGCGACAGCTCGGATGACATGGCCGAAGGTGACCATCTCAAGCGCAAGTCGATCTTTAACTTCCTCCAGCCCCCAGCGAAGGCAGTGAAGATGTCTGAGCTGGATGTGTATTTATCAGAACCTCTGGTAGAAAGCAGCTCCAGCCTGTCGTACTGGAAATGCGCTGCAGGCTTTCCTCAGCTCCAAAGACTCTCCAGGAAGCTCCTCGCTGTGCCAGCCACGTCAGGGGGCTTCGATCGGCTCTACCCAATGGCAGCATGTATTGTACGAGCCAGAAGGAACCACCTCCCTCCTCACACGACAGAAAGACTACTTTTATACAAAAACTCTCTCAACACAAAAGTAGTGAAAAAGTCCATTGGAGTTAGTAAAGCCTGATGAGAGTTGGGTCAGAAAGAGAGTCCACGTTTTCTTTTAGTATTTTTCTTTTTTTTATGAAACAATGGTCATTTATGCAATCGTTTGTTACTGTATTAACCTGACCCGCACCCCAAATGAAAATCCTTACTGTAAAAGTAATAATTTCTCAGGTTTTGCAAAGCTGCAGTTTACTGAGGTGATCCCTGTTACTACTGCGTGTCGGTATGTCAGACCTGACAGGATGTTTACATTTTAAAGTAGAGAAAAAGGACTGTAAAGGGCAGTATCAGTTTGCTGTTGCAGCTGTGTATCCTAACAATATTGGGAGAGCCATGCTGTGGTTAATATATTGCTTTAAAATAATATTTTAAACTGTAAATGAGATCAATTCAGAGAATGCAGTTTGAAAAATGGAAAATTAATTTTGTTTTGTCTACATCCAAATAAATGAGAATTGAAACATCTTGTTTTAATCCTTGAAAAATCTGACTGCCCTCGGTTTAATAGGTTGCTCTTAAACGCAACCTATTCTTTTCTTTATTATTTTAAACTTTAAGCAACTTGAATACGTTTGCATTGTTTATGCGGAACGTTAAACGATGCCTAATGTTCCTCCGGGTGTCTTTGTTTGTTGCGCCGCCGTTTTCCAGGGCTGTGATTGGCTGAACTCATTTCCTGTGTCACACGAAACACGGTACGCGTGTTCGTACATCTGGTTCTTGCTTGTTCTTCGCCATGTGTGTGACAGAAAAATAAAAATGAGAGTGCCTTCATAAAAGCTTCATGTGAGCACCAAGCGTCTTGGTCCCTGAGAAGATTAAGGGAGGAGGAAGCGCTTAAGGTCAGCTGTCATTGGTTAAAGAACTAAAAGCTTTGGTATCCAGACCCCTTAGCTAACGTTAGCTACATTTAGCTTTCACCATCATGGCTCTCTACATGAAAGCTGCTGAGATTCTGGAGAAATCCGAGAAGAAACAGGGTGCTTTGAAAACCCTGGTGTATGACAGTAAATTTCCAAACATAAAACAGTTGTTTGCTTTGGTTTGCGAGACCCAAAAGTTTTCGTCCATCCTGGAGGAGATCATCGAGTCCACAAAACTTCTCAAACAGACCAAACTGAAAATGCCACTGGCCAAAGTTCTTGTTTACGACCTTCTAATGGGCCAGGGACTGAAGTGCGGCGGTTCCTGGAAGGCGGCGATGCTGAAACACCGCGCCAGGTTGCAGGCGGTGCTGGCCCGCATGAAAGTGAAGCAGAAGGTGAGCAAGAACGAAGACCTGCTGCCGAAAAACACCAAGCAGCCCGTCCAGCTTCCCAGATATGTCCGTGTGAACACCTTGAAGACCACGGTGGATGATGTCGTGGACTACCTGAAGAGAGATGGCTTGTCCTATCTTGGCCACGCTTCCAGGATGGAGGACCTGACTCTGAAGGAGAAGGAATTTTTGAGGGACATGCATCTTCCGGAGCTGCTTGTCTTCTCCCCCAGAACCGACTTCCACGAGCACTTCTTGTACAAGTCCGGCCACATCATTTTGCAGGACAAAGCCAGCTGCCTCCCAGCTTACCTCCTCGACCCTCCAGCGGGGAGCCATGTTATTGATGCCTGTGCTGCCCCTGGCAACAAGTCCAGCCACCTAGCAGCCATCATGAAGAACAAAGGCAGGCTGTTCGCCTTCGACCTGGATGCTAAAAGGCTGACCACCATGTCGACGCTGCTGCTCCGAGCTGGGATCACCTGTCAGCAGCTGGCCAACCAGGATTTCCTGAAGGTAGACCCTAAAAACCCGCAGTATAAAGATGTGGAGTACATGCTGCTGGATCCATCTTGCAGTGGCTCAGGTGTGTTGATTTTAACTAAAAAACCGGGCCTGAAAACAAAGAAAGTGTTGAAACGTAACTTCAGTCACCTGTCTGCGGCCTTCAGGTATGGCGTGTCTTCCGCACGAGGAGTCCTGTGACGATCAGGAGGAGGTTCGGGCTCGTCTGGCCTCCCTGGCCTCCTTCCAGCTGAGGTGTCTGAACCACGGGCTCAGCTTCCCCCGGCTGAAGCGCCTGGTTTACTCCACCTGCTCCATCCACAGCCAGGAAAATGAACAAGTCGTTGCGGCTTGTTTGCAACAGAATCCCGGCTTCAGGTACCAACTATTGATTCTCTACAAATATTGGTGGTTAATGGCTTCTTTTTATCTAGTTTTACTACAGTATGGTTGAACGCTAATGTGTGATGGTAGTACAACGGGATGGGTGCGGTTTGATGAGCTCATCTACGTGATTCCTTCCAGGTTGGTTTCTCTGCTGCCTCAGTGGCCGGAACGTGGCCAGGAACCACTCACTCAGTGCCTGCGTGCCAGTATCCAGAAAACACGCACACACGGGTTCTTCGTAGCTCTGTTTGAGAAACTCAGTAGTGCTGCAACCAAGGATCAGAAGCCAGCGATGCAGACAAGGTAGTAGCCTATTAAAGTCCTGTTTGTTAGTGTTGCACAATTTCCTCACCATCTTTTTTACTTAAAATGTTCTATATGTGTTCGGAAGCTGGTGTAGGAGTTTGAACTGTGCTCCCAACTCTGTTACAGCGGCGTGCAGGCAGGGCCGCACAGCCCACCCTCCGGCGGTGAGACGAGACCTGAGGACCCAGGAGAGTCTGAGGCTTCCGAGGTGGAGGAGGCTGTGGTACCTGCTGCCGAAGAGGCCGCGACTGCACCTGGGAAGAAAAAGAGAAAGAGGAAAAGAAAGAGGAAGACGAAGGAAGCAGCTGTGGAGTGATGGGGAGTTCATTTGGCGAATGTAACTGTCAAATAAAGATTTATTTTCATTTCACTGTAACGCTGTGCCTGTTGCTTTACCTTTCATATATTTATGACCTTCATCTGGTGACCACTGGGAAGAAATAAATGAAAAGCTTTCATTTTAAACATTTTGTTCTTTAAGACTTGTTTCCAACTCCTTTTGTCCCCTAAGAGTGGGAGACGTCCACTAGGGGGCGGTAAACAATCAGGTCAGCTCTTCGCTCATTTCCGGTTAAAATCGAGTCAGCTTGTTGACAAACTAGCTTTTGTAACAGGAAAAGTCCTGTTTTTGTAACAAGTGAACCAACAATCACACTGTTTGACACAGACCGACGGTCCTAAAGTAGCCAAAAAGTAAGTTTCTCACTACCCAAGTGTTGTTTTTATGTGAGCCGAGCAGATCGTGCGTTCGATTTAGGAGGAACTCGTAATTGTAATGAACGACTTGGAAGGTAGAAATCAGCATAAAACAGTTACAGTGTTTTTGCTTAAGAATTCAATAATAAAAACATAAATATTAAGGTGATGCTGCTGGAACAAGTGAATCTGGGATGAATAAAAGTACTTTATGTGAATGTTTTCTAGTACATGTTGGTCTGAGGTGTTTCTATACTTTAGGAGGCCCAGCTTTGACGCTTTGGAAGCCAGCCCAGGTAGGACAAGATGTCCCCGGTGCCCAAAGTCAGACTGTCTGGAGGCCTGGAGATCTGCCGGATCCTGAACGGGATGTGGCAGGTGTCCGGGAACCATGGAGCGGTGGATAAAACCACCGCAGGTAAGCGGGCAAAAGCACAACCAGAAACCAGCTGGGTTTTTCAGATTGAACCAGTATTGTTTTTTGCTTTAGTAACATTTTTATAAGGGATGCACTGTGTCATAAAGAGGGGTAAAACAGTCAATTAACCACAAATAAAAAATAGGTAGCTGCAGATTTTAACTACCGTACTTCCACGACCATAGGGCGCCCCGGTTCATAGGGCGGAACACGGTGAAACACGCCGGTGAAACATTCATGCAAGTGTGTGTTTTTAAAAAGGCAGCGGGAGCAAAACTGAGTTTGGTTGTGATTCATGGATCTTAAATCCTCTGGCGGCTGCTCGGTTCCCACGATCCTCCTCGGAGCTGATCGCCTCCAGGTTAAACTGGGCTTCATCAGCGTCTCTGCCGGTTTCAGGGTCGCCGAAACACCGATGTTCAGCATCACGCTCACACCGGCGCTGGTGTCCTTTAGATACAAGCCACGCCCACACCCTCCCTTTAACGTTCTCATGGTGTCCTCAACTACGTCCGACTTACAACAATATATTAGGCGCGCTGAACCATCAGGCCCACCGGTTCATAGGGCGCCGGCACGGTGAAACACGCCGGTAAGACACGCCGGTATAACACGCCGGTAAGACACGCCGGTAAGACACGCCGGTATAACACGCCGGTAAAACACGCCGGTAAAACACGCCGGTATAACACGCCGGTATAACACGCCGGTAAGACACGCCGGTATAACACGCCGGTGAAACACGCCGGTAAGACACGCCGGTATAACACGCCGGTAAAACACGCCGGTAAAACACGCCGGTAAGACACGCCGGTATAACACGCCGGTGAAACACGCCGGTGAAACACGCCGGTAAAACACGCCGGTAAGACACGCCGGTATAACACGCCGGTGAAACACGCCGGTGAAACACGCCGGTAAGACACGCCGGTAAGACACGCCGGTATAACACGATTCCCACGATCCTCCTCGGAGCTGATCGCCTCCAGGTTAAACTGGGCTTCATCAGCGTCTCTGCCGGTTTCAGGGTCGCTGAAACACCGATGTTCAGCATCACGCTCACACCGGCGCTGGTGTCCGCTAGATACAAGCCACGCCCACACTCCCCCTTTAACGTTCTCATGGTTCTCATGGTGTCCTCAACTACGTCCGCCTTACAGCAACACCTTAGATACAATTCACGCCCACACGCCACCTTCTAACGTTCTCATGGTGTCCTCAACTACGTCCGCCTTACAACGCCACATTAGACGCGCTGAACCGTAGGGCGCCGCACATATTGGAGGAAATGTCTGACTTCTAAATGCGCCTTATGGTCGTAGTTGTTACTGTAGTTTGCATTTACAGTCCTTTAACAACTATTTTCTCTCGTTCCTCCAGTCGCAGAGATGCAGGCTTATGTGGATGCTGGACTCACCACCTTTGACATGGCAGACATCTATGGGCCTGCGGAGGAAATATTCGGACTATTTAACAGTCAGGTACACACACACACACACACACACACACACACACACACACACTTGCCAATCAAATCAAAATAAGATCAAATAAGACAGTGGTGTGTGACAGCATTTATGGCGTTAACAGGCTGCTCCACAGATGTGATAATATGATATTTCATGCAATTTACTCATTTTCTGTGCTTTGTAACTGAAGTGCAAACAGTCCGGAGGTGACGTCCCAGCTCTGCAGGCTCTGACTAAGTTTGTGCCGCGTCCAGGGCCGATGGATCGCAAGGTGAGCACCCGCAGCTGACGCTCACGCACACGCGCAGTGGTTTCATCCACCAAGGGGCGCTGTGGCTCTGTGGATCAACGTCCAGTCTGAGATCTACAAGTCCTGTTTTGGTTTGGAGATGTTCACCTGTTTTAGTTTATGCATAACTACATATGACACTTCTAAAAACACAGTTTACAGAATGAGGAATGTAATACAGAAGCCTGGAGAAATTTGGTGTTTTTGTGTCCGTCTTGATGTTTGGAGGAATTTACCTGCTCACCATGGGCTAATAGGTGTGTGTGTGTGTGTGTGTGTGTGTGTGTGTGTGTGTGTGTGTGTGTGTGTGTAGGTGGTGGAGGCGGCGCTGCGGCGCTCCATGACTCGTATGCAGGTAGACAGTCTGGACTGCGTTCAGTTCCACTGGTGGGATTACAACGACAAGAGATACCTGGACGCCCTGGGGCACCTGGCTGACCTGCAGCAGGAGGGGCTCATACGTACGTCAGCATCCGCCATGGACCACAAGCTAACTTTTTCCTTTTTGGAAGCTTCTGGGTACTCTTGTTCTCTTTCTGCAGGGGAACTTTCCCTCACTAACTTTGACACGCAGCGGATGGAGGAGATCACCAACAGAGGCATCTGCATCTCCAGCAACCAGGTGACACCTGTACCTCCACTCCTCCTCCAGCAGACCATCGTGGTACTCTGTTTTCATCCGTTGGGTGTGTGTGTGTGTGTGTGTGTGTCCCGCAGGTTCAGTACTCTGTGATTGACCAGCGCCCGGCTGTGAAGATGGAGCAGTTCTGTCTGGCCAACAACATCCAGCTTCTCACCTACGGCACCCTGGGTAGGACCTGGGTTTGACCTCATCCTGCTTTTGTCCCGCTGAGCTTCCTCTTTATCGGTGCCCTTAGCACGTTTATTCCTGCTGAACACACGTGAAATGGTGGGTTTCTAAGATGGCGTCAGTCCGTGTGACGACACTTGACGTCTCCTGCGTCCCCCCACCCTTTTTTTTTTTTTTTTTACCCCTTCTAACTCCTTCCTCCGTCTTCCGTTTCTTTCCTGTGTAGCCGGCGGTCTTTTGACGGAGCGTTATCTGGGGAAGGCGGAGCCCAGTCAGAAGGCGGAGCTCGACACCGCTTCGCTGTCAAAGTACAAGAAGATGATCGACACCTGGGGAGGTTGGAACCTGCTTCAGGAGCTTCTTGTCGCCCTGGAGACCGTTGCTAAGAGGCACGACTGCTCAGTGGCCAATGTGGTAACGCGCTACGTGCTGGACCGCCCGGCAGTGGGCGGGGTCATCGTGGGTTGCCGGTTTGGCGTCTCGGGGGCGGGGCAGTACATCAGCGAGAGCGTGCGCAGCTGCAGCCCCGCCCTGCAGCTGCAGGCGGAGGATCACGCCACCATCGAGGCGGTGACGCGGCGCTCCAGGGATCTCATGGCGTCCGTTGGAGACTGCGGAGATGAGTACAGGAGCTAAAGTGACAGATGGGGCGGTCGAGTGACAGGATGTGACAGGCAGGGTGAGGAGGCGGAGTAAAGAGAAACAAGGGAAACGCGCCAGAAACAGCAGCAGCGCCACTTACGAAACCCTGCCTTTTAATATTTCTCAACCACTGATGTTAGAATCCGGACGGTTGAGACCGACCAATCATCACCGAATGTTTTTATTCAAGGGACTGGATGTTTTCTGTGCTTTTGTATGCGTTTGAATCCAGATAAAATCATGCTTTTTACACTAAAGTGTCCTGAAGGACTTGTTGGGAACTATGCAGGACAGCTTGGAATGATGAAATAAAATGATTTCCCACAAACAAGACAACCAATCCTGGTGGGCTTTTCAATTCTCCTTCCTCCAAGAACCTGTGCTTTAATATTCTTTTGTGTCCATGAGTCTGGAGGTGGGTTGCTCCTGCATTTGGGGGTGGGGGACCAGTGAGGTGGAAGGGAGGAACCCCGTAGGACTGCCTGTCTGTCGGGGGCCTACAAAAGTGCGTATTAGCGTAAAAGAACCCACACGACATGCACTTAGTGTGCACGCACAGCTGGCACGCTGTCCTCCACAAAGGAGACGGACTCCTGACAGTCCTGCTTTTAAAAAGAGATCAAATATTCTCTCCACGGCTGACCCACCTCACCTTAAATTATGACGCTCGGAAAACATTAAATATCATTTCATCAGAGGTTGTTTAGCACCCAGACGTGTCCCAACTAACCTGAAGCACCCTCCACTTAGAAAGCTGTGTTTACGTGTAACCTCGAATACACACACTGTGTGAATCTTTCAGAAGGCTTTTCAATAATTTACACACATTCAAATTTGCACAGCACATGACAGATGTGGGCCCAGCACTCACACTGCGGGGGGGGAAGGGGGGGTAAGAGGGGGTCTACGTACAGAGCTGCACCAATATCAGACAATCCGTCACACCACGAGCGAAAAACCATGCAGCTAAGCCATGTTTTTATTCATGTGAAAGAAGCTCAGAGAAAGATGTGTGAAGAGACCATCCTTTTAATGGTGAACAGACTTGGAGCCAAGTCAGCCAGTCGAACGCGGTTAAAAACAGTCAGTGCTCACGCCGAAGCTCTCCCCCCCCCCCCCTTCCCCAGCCTGGCGGTGGGTGGGTGGGTGGGTGGGGCAAACAGACATTTCTGGGTGCAGAGGTACAAACTGCCGTGTCGGAGGAGTGAGGAGGGTTCCACAGAAATGATAGAAAAGACTCGACTTGCAGCCACATTCGCTGCTGCGGAAACGCTACAGCAGAACCAGGAGGTTTGCTCTGGGAGGTAGAGGTCAGGGAGGGGGGTGATGAAGGTGAGGGGTGTGTTTACTGCACTCACAAACATGAGGTAAAAACCCTGGAGATACAAATCACATCGATGATAGTTTAAGCTTTCTTTTTCTTTCTTTCTTTTTCCCCTTTTCCCAAACGAATGAATTTTTCGGCGTGTAAAGGAGAGCGAGGCCAGGCTGGACGGGCCCCCCCCCCACCCAAGTGTCGTCACCAGGCAACCATCGGAGTCCTCCACCGCCGCTCCTCCCGCGCTCTCACTTGGCGTTGGCGGAGCCGCTCAGCACCTTGCGCACCGCCTGAACGATGGCGTCGCGGTCGATGCCGAAGACCCGCAGCAGCTCCTGCGGCTTGCCGCTGCGAGGGACCTGGGCCACCGCCAGACGGTGCACGGTGAAACCGGTCTCGTTCACCACGGCGGCGCACACGGCCTCTCCCAGGCCACCTGGGGGAGCGTCCCAACGTTACAAAACCACCCGTCACGTTGACTCGACGTGTCCTAACTCGTCTAAATCAGCCTCAGCTTCAGCTACAGCTGGTATGATTGGGCCTTGTGATTGGGCGTAAAAAAAGAAGATTAGACAACCAAAATACACGCGAGCAGGACAACAGCCGGAGCTCAAGCGCCCATCGGGGACCAACCGGCGCTCTGGCACTGAATGTAGGTCAATGACGGCCCAAAGCGGCGGCTGAAATTAAGAATCCCTGACAGAGGTCGCTGCTCTCCGCCCCCCCCGCGAGCTGTTTTCCTTTCCTGCTTCACATCGCCGCTTTTGTCCTCCTCCTCCTCCTCATCTTTAGAACCTCTCTGGGTGCTATTGTTCTTTGCTGCTCTGGGCACTTTGGTTCATGAGCTAAACACACAATCGGATTCAAAAGAATCCCGAATAATCTCCACTAAAGGCTTCCCTTAAACCTTAGACTGAAATCTTTGGATGGTTTATAACTATTTTTATGTTTAAATCTAATCAGTTGGAGTGTTTGTGATCAGAAAAAGAGAAAAAAGTATACTTCACCCTAAGTGGAAACATAATAAACAATGGAGGCAAGAGCCCTTTTTTTTCTTTTAACCTGTTTTTCTGCCCTCACCTTCGTAGTAGTGGTCCTCCACCGTGATGATGCGACCTCTGGTGACCCTGGCATTGTCCACGATGGTTTTATGGTCCAGGGGTTTGATGGTGAAGGGATCGATCACACGGATGTTGATTCTTTCTAGAGAGGGGAGAAGGGAGTTGCTCCCTGAGGGAAACTGACAGCATTCGTTCCTCCAACTCTCATCGCTCCACAAACCTTTCTTCAGCTGCTCGGCGGCAGCGAGAGCCTCGTGGAGAGTCACTCCCGCTCCAACCACGGTCACGTGGTCATCGTTGGTTTTGTACACGACCTGAGACGGGAAGGTGACACACTGCTGACACACACTGCTGACACACACCGCAGGCGCGTTAGGTCATCGGCGAGGACCTGCTCCTGACCTTAGCCTGGCCAACATGGAAGTCCTCGTTGCAGTTGTAGATGACGTTGTTCTCTGGTCGGCTTGTCCGAATGAAGCACAGACCCTGAAACAAACCAGACAAACCTTTGTGAGCATCCTGTTCCCACTTTGTGCGACTGTGCTCAGCGCTTCGTCCAAACTGCAGACACCTTGGTGTTGGCGGCCAGTTCCACAGCCTTCTCAGTGGACACGCCGTCGCTGGGGTAGAAGACGGTGGCGGTGGGGATGGCCCTGAACAAGGCTAGGTCCTCCAGACCCATCTGAGAGGGTCCGTCCTCACCTAAATACGCATCCAAACAAGCGGAGATCAGGTGCAGCCGAGGCGGCGGGAGCTTCAGACTGGGCCAAATCGAAGGACAAGACCCGGAATAAACGAGTGAAGAAGTGGACATGCAATCTACCTGCCGTGGTGGTGGAGGAGGAGAAGAAAGGGGAGGAGGTAGTGAAAGACAATCAGGGCGCTCTGTCATCATCTCCATGACACAGAGAGACGGGGAGGGGGAGGAAGAGGAGTGCTGGTAACCAGGAGTGAAGGTGAAGGTGAGCAACAGAGGAGGAGGTGAGGAGGTCAGGGAGAAACCGTTTCACTTTCAGGACCATTGACTCCACGCTGAGGAGAGTCCCCCCCGCCCCAGGGAAGGAAAGGGACGCTGAGGCTACCCCCGGGGAGGGTCCTAGCTCAGCTTCCTCAAGGCTAGGAGGCAGGGACTGACCGATGGAAACGCCGCAGTGGGAGCCGCACAGGTTGACGTTGCTCTCGGAGATGGCCGCCATGCGCACTGGGTCGTAGGCCCGGGTGAAGAAAGTGGCAAAAGTGCTGGCGAAGACCACGTTACGGTCGCGCGCGGCACAGCCGACGGCCACGCTCACCTGCAGGGGAGGAAACACGGAGGAATGACGCCGAGTTTGAGGACAAAAAACAAGCCTGGCTGCTCTGGCCGGACGGCCCCGACCATGTTCTGCTCGGCGATGTAGCACTCCACGTAGCGGTTCGGGTGCTCGTTCTTGAAGAGCTCGGAGAAGGTGGAGTTCTTGGTGTCCCCGTCCAGAACCACCATGCGCTCGTTGTAGCGTCCGAGCTTGGCCAGCGCCGTGCCGTACGCCTTCCGCGTAGCCACCTGGAGGCGCAAACACACCCAACGATGACACCAGGGCGACACCAGGGCGACGGGCCTGGGATCGGGCCTGGCTCCTCACACCTTCTCCCCCAGCTTGTAGCTGGGCGCGCTCGGCATGCGCAAGTTGCGCAGGCTGACGGGCGACGTGTCCTCCTTGGGGGGGGAGGGGTAGATGCGCTTGTTGCAGCTCACAATGCGGCCCTGCAGCTCCTTGACGACGCCGTCGGCCATGTCTCTGGGCAGAGGTTTGCCGTGCCAGCCCATCTTATCCTCAGCCACTGGAAGGAACAGAAAAGCACTGATGAACCTAAAATTCGAATGAATACCCCCCAACACACACACACACACACACACACAATCTCCAATCTTTAATTATTGTTGTACCGCTGCAAACGCGTGTGTGTGTTGTTACAACCGTCTTCTTTTTTTGACCCCTTAGTGTCTCTTTCACCAACCCGCCAGATCACATGCATACCCCCTTATTGCTATGACAACACAAGCACAAAGGAGGCTGCTGTGAATGTATTCTACACATTCTGGGGGATTACCTATGTGCGGTAGCTAATACACTAAAACGCTGCTGGGATTACAGAAGGTTGGGGCCCCTCCGCACCCACCACCGGGCTCCAGCAGAAGGTCCACCCAGTCAGGCGGCACGGGCGCCGTTCGGCAAGCGTTCCGTACCTGGGATGCCCTTGCCCTTGATGGTCCTGGCGATGATGGCGAGCGGCTGGTGTCGGGGCTGGCTCAGCGCCTTGCACAGCTCCTCCACGCTGTGGCCGTCCACGATGATGGCGTGCCAGCTGCCAAAACACAGGAGGCCAGAGCGTGAAGGAGAACTCCGGGCCCCTGCAACAATGCAACTCCGGGAGTAGATATTCAGTGGAAGTAATCCTCCCGGAATTCCCTAAAGTCAACACCACCTTCACCCCGCTTGTGCTGAGGATGCAGCATCCTGAAGGGGATGCTGCAGGGAAATGACCTGATTCAGCACAAAGTTTAACGTCTACATAGGATGTAGCAATGACATTATATCATTCCCCTCATTATTCCTAATTTAAATAAACAGCACATTGTTTTTCCTTTAAAAAAAACACACGCTTCCCTGGAGCTAAGTCTACTAATGTGTGGAAACAGACAGAAATGCCATCTGCAAAAGACAATTTGATCAAAATTAGTACAAAGATGCAAAATAAATATCATTATTAGAGCTAGTATGATTGATTAAAAAAATATTTATAGAGAGAGACGGAGCAGAGGGGTGTGTGTGTGTGTCACCCGAAGGCCTCGCAGCGGCGCTGGTGTTTCTCCACGTGGTGCTGCAGGGGTGCCGGCTCACTCTGGCCCAGGCGGTTGACGTCCACGATGGCCACCAGGTTGTCCAGCTGGTAGTAGGAGGCGAAGGCCATGGCCTCCCACACGGAGCCTTCGGACAGCTCCCCGTCACCCAGCAGGCAGAAGACTCGGTAACTGCACGCACACACCAGGCACGCACACGTACACGTACACACACACACACACACACACACACACACAATGGTTTTTGGTTGTAATTCGCTTTCTGTGACACGCTTTAGTGACAGCTCGCGTCCAGTGATGGTCTGTCTCTCCCTTCTTCCTTCTTTCTTTCACGCCGGTGGCGTGAGAACACAACCTGGTGCCTGAAACGTGCACGGGCAGCGCGCACAAGCATGCAGCCACGGCTGATGGTCCTGGCTGACTGTTCTGACGACCAAACCGCTCTTGACAGCTTTCCAGTCAGATACACACGTTCCCATTAAAGCTGGAAGATCGGCTGAGACGTGAGACATTTAAGCACGCATGCCAGCCCACAGAACACACACACACACACACACACACACACGCCAAAACACACACGCCCAAGAAGCAAACGAATCGATAAGAAGGGAAATTTGTTTTTGTCACATTGGCCAGAGTGTTAAAGCTGCTGCACCGTTGCTCCCAGTGTTCCCAGTAAGGTGAAGGAGAAAACCCAGCTCAGCCAAGCTGGTTGTGGGTGAAGCAGAACTCGGTATTCCACATCTACGCATTCGGAGCCCGGGAGCCCAGGAGCCCAGGAGCCCAGGGGCCCGGGAGCCCGGGAGCCCGGGACGCCCGCGGAGCCCGGGAGCCCGGGAGCCCGGGAGCCCAGTGTGAAGACATAGACGTTGAACGGGTTGTTTGGTTTCCCCGCTGATGTATCTAGATGTGACAGGTTCAGCTGTGCACGTTTGGGCGCTCCTGGGCGTGCACGGCCCCTCTTCCCCACTCTGTCATCTGTCATCTGGTCCCAGTATCCACCAGCTCATCGGCTCGCGTGCGCTGCCGTGCTACGTGCACGCTGCGACCCTGGTGTGGTTCTTTTTTTTTTTTTTGGAAGAGAGGATGAGTCCGAGACACGGAGAGGAGAAAAACAGGCGGGGCCGGGGATAGGCGGGGCCGCGTGTGTGATTATTAGAGCAGAAACAATGGAGCGCACACACAATCCACTCTCATATCCAGGGAAAGGACGAGACGATGAGCAGGGTCACCTGACTCACCCCAGGGAGCAGAAAATGACCTCTGACCCCCTCCAAACACCCAGGTGCAGACCTGCAGCCCTCCGGATTAATGTTGTGTTATAAAGAGACGCGCACACACCCTCGGCCCCTGACACCGACGCCCTAAATCAGCCTTTCCCTCGCCTTTCCTTGCAGGATCCTGCTTTTCAGATCAGCTCTTCTAGGTCTTGGCTGCAGGTGTGTCACCTTTGACCCCTGCCGTCAGGTACGCTGGGACGCAGAACCGCAGGCCGGAAGGTCGTATGTCGGCACAGCTCACCGCAGCGTGTGGAATTTGGTTCCGTGGATCAAAACATGCGCAGAGCGCAAACATTATCTGTGTGTGTGTGTGTGTGTGTGTGTGTGTTACCTGGCTTTATCAAAGTGTTTCCCCGTGTAGGCCATCCCACAGGCGGCCCCCAGCCCCTGACCCAGAGACCCCGTGGCCACGTCCACAAACTGCTGCTTCTGTTGGCGTGCACACACAGAACATGCATCTTACACGAGCGCAGCCATGCAGCAGCTGCAGCTCTAAGCGAGCACCAATCTGCAGCCGCGGCCGCGTACCGGCACTGGGTGTCCCTCCAGGATGGAGTCGACCTTGCGGAGGTTGAGCAGCTCGTTCTCCTTCAGGTAGCCCGTCTCCGCCCACACGGCGTACAGCACAGGAGCCGCGTGGCCCTGAGGGAGCGCAAGGGCCAGCCGTTACCATGGGGACGCAGCAGTAACTGCCATATCACACAAATCTTATGGCATATCGTGTGTGTTACTTTGGAGAGGATGAAACGGTCGTTGCTGGAATGGCGGGGGTCTTCAGGTCGGTATTTCATGGTGTGGAAGAAGAGCACAGACATGATCTCGGCCACGCTGCAGCATGATGTGGGATGACTGCAACAAAATGGTAAACACCACAAATTAGTTCCGTGCAAATAAACGCAGAACTGGTTTATCTTCACATTTGTTCCAAGTTTTCAAAGATAAAAGAACAGATCACACATTCATAATTCATAATCCAGAAACCGGGAGACAGCCAAGAAATGATGCTGTTTATGGAGCATTTTTTTTTCCAAAAGGCACAAGAGAAAATAAAACTTAGATAACAGAAACTTTTCTGACTGAAATCCGGCCCTTTGTTCCGTTCGTTGCTTTTAGGATGTTCTACCAGCAGGGGGCAGCACAAGAATACTGAAATAGATAAATCCACCCATCATCCCTCCATCATCCCTCCATCATCCGTCCATCATCCACTCGGATTTTCATTTCCCTCTAAGGTCAATTTTGGGATTGTGAGAAACCCGGAGAGAGGAGCCCGAGGAGCTCTAAAGCAGGAACCTGACAGGGCCACAGCGCTAACCGCTGCACATGAATGAAGGGCCAGTTTATTACTGGTAATAAAAAAGGGGCCAACAATGTCTCAGAGTCAAAGTATAGAAAATATTAACTCAGTGGATGAAGGAAAAATGAAAAATAAAAATAAATAAAATTGTAACTTCCATAATTACATATTTCACCAAATGCGCATACAGATTTATACATCTGGCTTAAAAGTATGTTTAAAATTCCAATACTTAGTAGCACTCCTCGGCTTTAATGTGACCGCTGCTCTAAAATCACAATAGAAAGAAAGTGTTTATCTCTTTATTGTAATGTTTACCAGCAGAAACGCCTGCGCGTAATAAACGCGGATAATAGTAAATGCGGTAGATCTGCGATTAGATTGTTCATTTGAACCAAAAATATACGCATTTTCCTGTCACAGCGGATCTTTTGTCCCTCTACTAGACTGACGGGACGGGCTCCACGGGTCCCGCGCGCACACGCAGGTCCGGTTAGAAGCGCGCCCGTGTGCGCCATCCTCACCGCTCCGTGCGCCGCGGTTACATAAGCGGCCGCAGAGTGCGCCAAAGGCTGCAGATGTCCGCAAAACATCCCTGTGCACCAAGACCCCAGGACGCCAGTGCGCCACAGCCTCGGGTCGCTGCCGCTTTCACCTCCGACACGATTTACGCACGACGCGTGCTGGCACAGAGCAGCCGGATGGAAAACGCAAACGGGCGTGCGCTTTGGGAGCATCTGGGCTGTGCACGAATGAGCATGTGCAGTAAAATGATTCCTATATGATGATTTCTCTATAGAATTTAAAGAAACGCGGTGACTCGGGGCGCACCGGCCTCGGTCCCCGGGGCCGGCGCGCCGCCCTCCTCTCCCGTCTTACCCGCTGCCCGCTGCGGTTGTCGCCTTGATGGAGTTGATCCGGAGGCGGGTGGCGATGTTCCTGAGCGCCTGCAGAGTCTGCTGGTCCGGTTTGTGGTAGTCCTCCATCTGGCCGAGAGCACACACGCACGCACACACAAGGCTGAGGAACTGAAGGAGTTTAAGAGTTAAAGCCGACGGTGCTGCAGCGGTTAAAGAAGAACCGGAGCGGCGGGACCTGATGGAGGCGGGCGGGGTGGAGGGAGGGGCAGCCCGGCGAGCCAATGGACACGGCTAATCCCCGGCCACAGGGAGCCCACGGCGACTCCAAACGGTCACGCAAGACCGCAGCCAATGGCAGGCTCGGGACCAAGGGCGCACGCACAGGAGCGCGGTCACGCACAGCCAGTACCCCAGCCTCGGCCGAGGGATGGAGAACCGCTGGGTGTTTCTGCTTGTCCGCTAGCGAAATAACAGGAACAGTCCTAAAAATGTTTGGAATAAAACCTTAACGGGCACAAAAAAGGTCGCGTTTTGGTGATCTTCCGGAACCTTGCAGCGCCACAGCACATAGAATAATGTCCATCTGCATCATTTCAATAAAGATACAGATGGACAAAGGCATGGTTAGAATAAAAAAAGTGACTAAGCTGCTCACACATTTACATTAAAAATAAAAACAATATTTTTTGATTCTGTTTGGTGCTCATTTTGTGAGCCTCTGATGTGGTTACACACAATTCCTTCTCACTTCACACGGTGAGTATTAATCCAGCACGCAACAGGAAGGAGCGCAGATTACGGTGGGATTACCTTAATGGCATTTCCTTCTGAGGAGGTTCTCACTTCTGATCGGCGCCACCTGAAACATGCGAACCGATCAAAGTTATTATTTTATATTCTTCCACTGAATCTGCACAAGCTTCTCAGACACGCACAAGGGTAGAAACTGCGATCCATCCAAAAGCCATCCTTGCGTGACATTTCCATTAGTTCCTGGTTATAATTGGGGTTAAATGGAAACCAGTAAAGGTCCGACGTTACCTCCACAGGCTCCAGATAGTGGCGCTGCAGCGCCGCCTGATGGTCGGACGGGGGAACAGCACAGGCCCGGAAAGGAGCAATTCGACAGAGATAACAGAGAAATAAATAAATAAACAGAGAAATAAATAAATAAACAAACCTTCTGGCCAGAGCTTGTCATTACGAGACAATGAATAGGTTCAAAAAAATATTCAAAAATCCTTAAATATAAATTCAGTGTTCCTGAATGAGCACAGCAGGTCGTCAACACAAAAGCAAAACATTTATTTCAATCTTTCATATCACAAAATGATCAGAATAAACCAAAGTACGCACAGTGAAAATAATTTTACAAAATTAATGGTAAACTGAAAACACATTTTCCAAATAAGATCTCTGGCCAACCAAAAGAAAACCAAATCATAAAATAATCTTTAAAATATTAAATAAGGGACCAGGATTAAAAAGCCTACACTTGAGTCTCCCTGTGCGCTTATTTAAATGACACTTGCGGAGAAAGCTCGAGAGGTGACCTCTGAAAATGAAGATCTGGGCGGCAGACAGTGTCATTTTGCTGCCTACGGCCGCAGATTTGACTTTTGGCAATAATAAAGAGGGAAAGGCAGATGTGTTTCACAGCTGGCGCTGAAGCTGAGCGGACTGACCTCAACAAGCAGCAAGCAGACCTCGAGGAGGAGACGAGTGTCCCGGAAAACCACCAGCAAATGCTGAACCGTCAGCACCGATGTCAGCATAAACCAAAAATCCCACGTGTGATTTTCACTGAGACCACAGCGGATGTTTCCGTGGAGAAGCTGAAAGAGATTCTGATCAGGTGCCGACGTTAATCTGACCAAAATCCCCAACGTTTTTTTTTAACCCTAGAAGCTTTTGCAAAAGTCCCACAAAATCCCTAAATGACACCGGGGTCCTGACGTGGCACGATGACGCCTTCCGTTTTACAGGCGATCATCTGTCGGTGCGTTTCTGGTTCAAAGAGCAACGTGTGTTTTTCTGCCCTGGTGTGAGAAGGTTTTCAGCTGCAGTAACGTCTTACTGCAGAAATCCACCTCGGTCAACTCTGACGCTGCTGCGTCTCTAACTGATGAGCCGGAAGGAGAAAGTCTGAGTGGTGGCAGCGGGAAACCTAGAAGAAGTACGTTTGAAACATATTTCAAATGAAAATGGGAGGAATGTCAACGGATCCGGCCAGCTGGTTTGTGTTTCAGCCTCACAGGTTCTCATTTACGAACCAGAACTTGAGACGGCGCAGACGTCCGTAGCGCCGCTGCCCCAACAGCACCTATTGCACGTTCCAAAAACATCAAGTCTGTGATCTCAGCAGGTGGAGGAGAGACGGACGACACACACGGAGGAACAGACGAAGAGCGAGAGAGAGCAGAGATAAGAAATGGCAAAGAAGCTGGTGTCCACACGTCAATCGCTTTGTTCAAAAGAAAAAAAAAAAAAAAATCAGCAAAAACAAAGTGGTTCTTGACTCGTAAGATCCAAGTGCTTCTCCGAAGACGGAAATCCCTAATGAGTCCTTTTCGTAGACGTGGTACCAGACACCAGGCCTCTGACAGGCTGGGAGAGGAAGAGGAGCAGTCAGCACCGGTCTGGACCCTGAGCGCAGCGGCCGACCCTCCGCATCCAACCGTGGTCGGACGCCGGGAATCGCCGTCGGACCTCCACAGGACGTGAGACGCAAGAGAATGTCTGTCGAGACGCACGAGAACGTCTGTCGAGACGCACGAGAATGTCTGTCTGCTTCCCGCAGCGTCCCGGTCCAGTTAAAAACAAACGAGCCAGAGCCTTTGGGGTCGGGAGGGTTAGGACAGGAGGCAAAGTGTCGCTCAACGCCGGTTGGGAGCCCCAGTGGCGACTGGTCCTCCCTAAGAACCCGCCTGTGGGGATGAGTGACGTCCAGCAGGCTGTGGGCTCGGAAAACTGCTGCTTGCGTTTGAAAAGGAAAAAGAAAACCATCCCACTAACTTCCGGATTCTTGTGGGCTCATGAAGATGGCGTCAGCGTCCAGAGCTGGGTGGGGACTATAGCTTCATGCTGCTCAAGTCCCTGGACAGACTCTGCAGGTAGGCCTCGTGGATGGCGCCGAGGAAGTCGGGATCGTTCTGGAGGAGGAGGCAAACGAGCGTTCAGACGGAAGGTCGAGGAGCGAGAGCGCTCTTCAGCGCTAAAGCCGCTCGAGTCTGGAGGTGTTCCAGCCCAACAGCTGATGTACCTTAATGAGGTGGATCAGGGTCTCCTGGAGCTGGGCTCTGCTGCAGGCGGCGTTAGCGGGGTCGGCGGCCCCCCCAGCGGAGGACGAGGACTCGGAGGGTGCGGAGGGCAGCGCCAAGGGAGGAGATCTGCTGAGCGACTGCTGGAAGGCGCTGGGAGAGAGGAGCACGGCGTCGCCTGGCCGGGGAACGGAGAGGCCCGGACCCTGGGGGACAGCCTGGAGGGGGACGGCCTGGAGGGGGACGGCCTGGAGGGGGACCAAAGCAAGATCACCATGCTGGATTTGAAGGTTACCGTCGTTTAAAGCCCAGCGGACGTCTCCGATTTAGTTGTTACTGAATTTGTTCCCGATCAATTTCAAATGAGCAAAGAAGCTGGTCACATGTGGACCCCTTTAGGCTAAACCACAGATAGAACAGTTTTTCTGTCTTTCCTGCTGGCTCTGTAGCGTTTTCTGGATTTCTTGTTCAAGCGGTGTGTTGTTGTGTGCGCTGTCTGCTAACCAAACCCTTCGTAGAGTCACCCGATGGTGATGGCGATGAAGGTTGCCCCTCTCCGCCTGTCTGGACCTAAGCTCAGGAAGTTCCATAGTGGACCAAACGATAGCCAGGGAAGAGTCCTGGTGCACTTACGGATAAAGGTTTGATCACGTTCGAAGGCGGAGGAAAGACGTCCAGCTCCTTGCTGTGCTGCAGTAGAGGATTCCCGCCCACGGGCTCCTGGAAACTGTGGGGTGGGAACAGCGTGCTTGGCAGGAAGCTGGGGGCCAGGATGGGCTTGTGCATGTCGGGACCGACAGCCGGTGCAGCTGGTTTCAGGGTGCTGAGCAGATCCTGTCCCAGATAGGCCGCGGGAGCCGCCGACGGAGCGGCCGACGCGGCGGGGGCAGCGCGGGGCTCCGAGCCGGCCGGAGGCACCATGAGAGGAGAGCCGGCGAGCTGGGGGTCCGACCTCGGAACCACCGCCTGAAAAACGGGGCTTGGGTGGAGCACGAAGGGGGCAGAGAGGAGGCCCGCCGCCTGGTGGCGCTGGTTGGAGGCCGGGTCTTGAGCGGCCAGGAGGGGAGGGAGGAGCGTACTTTGGTGGGCTGGCGCGGGAAAAGGCTGGTTCTGTAGGAATGCCGCCGAGGGGTCGCCGGGAGCGGCGGCGCTCTTCGGTGTGGGCATGGTGGGCAGACACGGGTCCTTGGGGAGCGGCGAGCCGAAGAGTTCCTCCACCGTGATCTGCTTCACCATGGTGTGAGCGCTCTGGGGAGCAGAGAGAAGCGGCTGGTCAGCATCCCAAACCCAGGTTTCCGGGCTTGTCTCTAGGATGCGGCCTTCCAGGGTCAGCAGCGAGGTAGAAACGGCTTGTTTTTCACCTCCGCTCATCACTAAACGCTAAAACACCTCAACTGTCTGACAGAGGACAGGGGACGCCCACGGTGCTTTCTCCTTTCTCCACGACAACGCCTGTTTTCTAACGTGGGCTTCCGTACCTTATCCGGTCGGGGTTGGTTGTGAGCGTGCTCCGCCATGGTGACGGGGGCTGCCATGCCAACCTCTGCTCTCACGTCCGTTTCACCTGCCTGGGCCTGGGCCACAAGAAGCAAAAAGACTCCTTTTTCCCTCCACAGCTGAGATAAAGATCTTAAACACGATCTATAAATACAGACGTGTGTGTGTGTGTGTTTTTCCCCTCACTCTCTGGTATTCCTCCTTGGCTTTGCTGAGCAGCTCCAGGATGTCGACGGGCCTGGGCTCGGCCAGCCCGTTGGTCCTGGGGCGTTCCGCCCGCTCCGGTGAGCCTCTCTGGGCGTGGCCCGCTTCCTGCTTCACAATCCTGCAGCACAGTAAACGTGTGACTAGGTGCCACGATCGTGCGTCTGTAGCCGGTGTGTGTGTGTGTGTGTGTGTGTGTGTGTATTTACCTGACCATCAGCTGGGCGATGCGTTGACAGTCCCTCTTGTCATAGAACCAAATGCTGTAGATCCCCACTGTAAAAGACACACACACACACACACACACACACAACGTTGGTGTCACAAATTCAATGAAATACACAAAACACAAACCACTGTGCGCTGGGAGGATGTGCTGTTCCACATTAGCCACTGTCATGATAAAATGTTTTGGAGGGAAAGACATTTGTAACATTAATATAAAATGAAAACGTACAAACTGGACGTCTGACGTGGAGAAGAGCTGCTGATTTCTTGTGTGATGAAACATATTCAGAGCCCCTCAAGAGGCTGAGGTAACCTAGCAACCCCGCCACCCCCCCGAGTGTTCCCCTCCCTGCAGAACGTCCCGGTAGCACGGGGGAACGGTGCAGACCCGTAAACAGGTGCGTCTCCGTGTCAGAGCGCACTGGTGTCGGCGAACGCTCCAGCGGAGGCTTGAGAACAGCGGTCAGCAACACCGATGGAGGACTAGACCAGGAAGAGACCCTCAACTCCTCCTCCTCCACCTCGTGTTGGATCTGGGCGGGTTTTTTTTTTCTATAATTTCTTTGAAATCTACAAAATCTCAAACCGCCTCGAATCTACATTTCAATAAAATACCAGATCGTCAGCGGAGCACCCTGAAGGACCCTCGGCTGGTAAACCGGAGGACTCTGGACCTGCCCCAGACCGTGGAAGCGGCGCGCGCTGGAGGAGGAGAGCGCAGAGGCACAGCTGCTCCGACCAACCCACCGCAGGGGAGCGTCTCCCACCGCCAGGAGACCCTGATGAGATGAGGCCAATCTAAGCTGAAAGCCAAGGGGAACGTCCATCATGCCTTCCATACCGGCCAGACTGACGGGCAAACCGAGTCCCAAAGGGGAGCAGTCCACCCTGACGTTAACCATGGCCATGCTGTTCTTCCTCATTAGCAAACAAATGGGAAAACAGGCCAATTCCCTATTTGTCGCTGTGATGAAGCTCCTTTTCAGACTTCTGATAGACTACCTTGGGGGCAGTGCTGTTAGTTACTTCCTGAAGATCTGACAAAGCGTCTTTCCGTAGACTGCGAAGGTGTTTCTGCCGCTCTGCCTAAAGCAAATGTCAAAAACACTGGGATTCGCATGTAAAGGTGTAGATCGCCCTGGCCGTCGTCCCACCGCCGGCTGCTATGAACTGTTGGGCCATGAGGGGAGAAAACTCTTCGCAGGATTCGTTTTTGCAAAGTGAGCCGCCAAGATGCCGAAGCGACGTCACGCCAACAGGAAAAGAGACGCTCCAGGAGAAGTTAGGGAGGTGTTTGTTCAGCATTTTCAGAGGTAACAGTAAGCTCCACTCCATTTAATGCACCTAAATTTGATCATGAACATAACTCCGAACCCCTGCAAAGTTACAGGGGTTCGGAGTAACCCCTGTAAGCATGCAAAGTTACTGTACAGCAACGCTTTCCCTGTACTTGTGGAGACAGACGGCTGTATTTTAGGGACAAAGAGCAGTTTCAGTATCAAGGATAAACACATGTATGTGCTCTCTTCTGTACAGTTCCGTCTGCGTCGTACTCACAGTTGCCTTTCCGGTAGAGCAAAAACGGGTCTTGCAGTTGAAACTCTAGATCTCTGTTGATGGGCTCCACCAGGTTCTCTGTGCTAAGTCTGTTCATGATAGTGAAGCCATGGTGAGGGGAGGCAGACCTGGAAAACACAGAAACGACAAAGACTTTACGAACAAAAGCACCGGTTTCTGGATAATCTAGACACTTAATGCTTTTAAGAAGAATAAAACCATAAAAGGAGACCTGTGTTACAGTGAACACGGTTTGTTTACGGGGACCAGGGCCACACACACACACACACACACACACGCACACGTGTACAGGGCAGCAGCAAAAACACAAGGGACCTAATTAATATAAAACCTCGGATGTCGCCGCGCTGAATGATTAGACAGCTGTAAGTACTTACCTGGCATATACAAACAGAGTCCCCTCGATTTCGGTCTTCTCCTGAAACGAGAAGTGATGTTTAGTGACAAAAACAACAGTTAATCGAAGACGAACAACGCCGATCGACAGCGGCTGTTAGCTTGATCGGGGATCTTCGTGTATACTAGCAAGTAAAATCACACGATCTACTAATTATGAGGAGTTATGTCAGTGTCGACACGGCCGAACTTGGAAAATAATTAAAGTTAAAGCAGTTTGTGGGGTTTAAAATATTTGTATTTGGTGAGCTAACATTAGCATGCTAGCTAAACACACGGCGTGCTATAATAATGGCTTTACATGGAATAGTTTTGGATGTGCTTAAAGTCTCACCCATTCGTTCGTTTTTGAGTTAAAGTTGTAAAGTGCGACCTGGCCGGTAACGTCGAGCAGTTTGTTTATATATGGATCTTGTCGCTGTAGAGCCGCTAAGCTCATCATATGTCCGGCATTTAAGGTCTCCATCTTGGATGTGACTATTGTTTCCACACGGACGGATTTCGGAGGAACACACCAACTTTGGGCGCCCGGGGCCCGGAGCGCTCGGCCGGAGGGCCGCCTAAAAGGCAGTATTTGTGCAAAAATAAGAAAAGCTTTGCTCACCCACCTTTACACGCCGTGTCGACAGGAATAAAGACAGAATGAATCTGTGTATTTCACGTAAACGTCTCGAATTTGCCTAATGTTGCGTGCCTTTTTTGGATTACCCTAAACAATTTAATTCGATTAACTTAATTTATTGTTTGCATTATTGTAACTAAACCAATAAAACGTCTCAAGAGCTTAAAGTCTTACAGATAAACGACAGAGAGATGATGATTTCACAAGACTAAGCCATGAAACTGTTGGATTGGTCTATAATGTGACGCCTCCTCTCGCTGATTTAGTGCTACATTAATTCCACTGGGCTGCGCTGCTAGACTTGTTTTTGGGCCAAAACAAGGATGTGATTTTTAATCTGATGGAGGAAGAGGGTGCTGAGATTGGGTTTTAGCCAGATCAGTTTCTAGTTTTGGTGCAGTTTCACTGAGAGAGAGAGAGAGAGAGAGAGAGAGAGAGAGAGAGAGAGAGAGAGAGAGAGAGAGAGAGAGAGAGAGAGAGAGAAAACAAAGTAGAATGTAAATTCAAGCAGCGTATTCACCGAAAAGCACAAGAATAATTAATGACCAATGAAACAATATATTCTCCAAAGTTAGGAGACCAAATCTACTGTCCCTTAGTTGAAACGCTGCTGCGTGCGTCACGCACCTGCCTCATGATGAGGGAACATTGGGACAGAGATTAAAATGGGGGGATTACGCGCTACCATGAAACTGTTATCCTCCACACAGGCACAGGTAATCCAATCACTGGTAACCTTCCAGCGCAGCTCCGGCGACTCATTTCCCGTCGAACCGCCGCGGAGGGAGGACAGAAAACGTCGCAATGAGGCCCCAGAGAAGATCTAGGTGACAGAATGCCGTTCATTATCAGGGGAAGACCCCTGAGGGGTAAGTCCGAGGGCCCGTGTTCGGTTGGAAGGCTCGGCTGGTTGGATGGGGATGAGCGCACGTCGTGCTCTTTATCCGTTTGCAGCTTGGCAGAAACGATCCTGAAGCAGTTCAACGTTTTCTGCGTGTTATCTTTGCACTTGGTAATGATGATAAAGCGCAGTCCGGGATTTAAATGACCAGTAAATCCAGTTTCCAAATGAGCGCAAATGTCGGGGTTTATTGCATTTACATTTTTCGTAGTAGATGATGAAGTGAATTGATGCCACAGGGGGAAGACGTGCGTGCGCCACCGCGCTCCTGTCACGCGCCTCCTAGTTTATGGTCTGGTGAGATTGTTAATGCGATCTGGGCAATCAGACGCCATCAGCAACTCCGAGTCGCTGCCGCTGGCGCCATCTCTGCATCCAAGAAGCGCCTTTCCCGGCTTCCTTTTACGCACCCTGTAGCCAGGTCCCGCAGACTTTGGCGTCTTCTTCCGATCAGTGACGCAGAGAAGTGAAACTCTGGCTGACAGCCCGCAGATGTCTGGATGCGTCTGAATGCGCTCCTGGCGCGTCCGTGCGTCAACAGGTGCGTTTCCCCCGCACGCTGCTGTAATCGCCGGTTGCTCCGGCTTGGATGTTGACCAGTCGACAGTCAGCAGCGGTGTGGGGGACTGACAGCAGCAGGCAGACACCCGGATGTGGCGAAAATGTTTGGTTCTGCGCTCCAAGTCTGCGCTCGGAGAAAAGCCGCTGAGAATTCAGGTTCGCGGCTCCGTCCCTGCCGGATGTCCTTCCCGACAGTGAGTTGGATCTAAAACGAATGGTTTCGATGTGGATTCGAGGATGCAAGAGGCAGATGAACAGACTGAAGGTAAAATAGTGGTGATCATAAAAGCGGAGCAGAGTTGGGGCGCAGAGAGGGGGGCGAGGGCGCTCGGTTTATGCTGCGCGCTGATGCTGGGGAAGACTTAGCAGCGCGTTGGGAAAGCTTTCGGGATTTAAAAGTACTTGGATTTTATTTGTAAGCGCTTGTTTTAGGGCTGGATGATTGTGGCGCGCAGACAAATCCCTTTGGGAAACCAGTTCTGCGACTGTTTGCGTATTCGGGTCAAGCGGTGGACGCGGATCGTTGTGACAGCTCACACAGGAGCCGCACAACTTTTTAAATGAATTCAGCCGTTGTTTTTTCCCCGTCCCAGCCCTCCCAAACATGACCGGCTCCAGTAAAGTCGCGTTAGGAGCAGCTGTTACCCAGCAACCGTCTTACACGTGTGCGTCCTGCAGAACCGCTGCTGATTCTTCTAGCGCACTTCAACACTGTCGCAGTGATTGGATTTAGTGCTCTCCTGATGTTGATTGTTGCACATATCTATTGAAATCGACGACCCAGGACACACTGAGCTGGTTGTGTGCGGAGAACCCACCACAGCTGTCTGAAGGCTGCAGCCGCGCGTTCCTGCTGAGCGCTTCTTCCGAGTCCATTTTGGCTCAGCGCTCCTCTCTAAACTGTGTGCAATTTTGTGTATTAAAAAAAGGGCAATCACACCACATTTGTGTAATATTACTAGAGATGTTTGGTTGTTGTTATAATGAATAACAAGAAAAAGTGTTTTTCATAGCAGTTAAATCAAAAATGACTCAGAACGAGCAAAACATTATTTTACATTTAGTAGAAATAAACGTGTAAAAAAACCTATTTATAATTCTATGTTTCGTGCGATGGAGAAGGTCAGGCCGTGAATCTCTCTGGCTTGTTTCCACCCCTGAAGATGACCGGCTCTCCCCTCCTTGGACTGTCTCCCTCCAGGGGCTCAGTATGCCAGCAGCAGAAGGACCACTGTCTCCACCAACGCCTCAGCCCTCTGGGCCCAAAACCAAACCCGTCTGCACCAGCTCCATCCATCCGAGCGCCTGGAGGCCCCGCCCAGCACGGGCAAGCCTGCGGGCCCCTACCCCGGCCTCCTCAGGACCAACAGCGGCATACAGGCCGGCGCCGGCGTCAACCCTGTCCTCGCTTGGCACGCCGCCATCAACGCTGCGCGCCAAGCGCAAGGCGAGGCCGCAAAGCAGGACGTGAGCGCCTCGCCGCCGCCGCCGCCGCCCGTCTGCACCACCGGACCACCTCCCGTGGGCTCGCTGGCGCAGAAGAAGAGGCAGCAGTACGCCAAAAGTAAAAAGCAGGGGGGCTCGACCAACAGCAGGCCCCCCAGAGCCCTGTTCTGCCTCACCCTCAACAACCCCGTCCGCAGGGCCTGCATCAGCCTGGTGGAGTGGAAGTATCCTTTCGTCTGGAGGCTGAGGCTGAATGGAAGGGCCTCACACGGTCGGGGGTCTGAATTGATTGCGATTGTGTATGGAAAGGGTGTGTCATAGATTATGGGATGGATGTCGGACAGCATGATAGGAATTTGGAATTCAAAATCTATGGGTAATAATGCAGCACACCAAATGTTCCAGGTGGACTGGGGTTAATTGATGAAAGATTCTGTCCAAATGTGGGAGATCTGTTGTCCTTAACGGCTTGTTTCTTTCCAGACCATTTGATATCTTTATACTTCTCTCTATTTTTGCCAACTGCGTGGCCTTAGCCATCTACATCCCCTTCCCTGGAGATGACTCCAACTCCACCAACCAAGAGCTGGTGAGTGACGCCGATCAACTCTCAGTCAAGTCAGGTGCTGGTTGAACTGGGTGTCCAAAACGAGTCCAAAGTGTGACCACTCAGAGACATCGCAGGTCTGCAATTAGCCCATTCACACTCACCCTCTGGAGGATGTAGCTGCGGCTGTAATTTGAGGTTCGGTATCGATCTTAAGGAGCGACCTTTTGACCCCAGGGACCGGAGAAGTGACAGGACTTTGCCTGCGAGTCCTTCTTTCACCTGCCACAAGTTTATGTGGTTTGTTTTGTCTTCATGGCTTGTGCAGATGTGCAGCTACAGTGAAATGACTTTCACACATGCAGCCTGCTGCTAGCCGCTAGCGATGTGTCATCAACTAGATTACACACAACGAGCGTTCATCGCACCGGTCCCTGAGCGTGATTGGTGCGGCACGAGGTTTGCGTCAAGGTTTTCCCGGCAGTATTTGAAGAGACGTGTCACGTTTCATTGTCCCGCTGAAGCGCAGACAAACACGGGGCTCGGCCATTCCGTGTGCTCTGGGCGCGATAACGCAGCCACGAGACAAGACAGGCAGTGAAAAATGGAAACCTTTCCTCTGTAAGCTGGTGTGGCTGCCGCGGGGGACAGACGCGATGGGAATTCAAATAATAACTTGTGCCCACGAGGAAGAGCAACATCAGATCATCCCTCGCGCTTTTTATCAAAAGTCACAGTCTGTTTACCGCCTGAGCCTGTCGTCTGGGCAACTGTTTGTTGTTCACTCCAGATGAAAATGACAATGGAAGCAGGTCAGCACCGAGCAGAAGGCAGGATGAGGCGTCGTTACGGAGCTGAATGTCACCGAGTGACATTTCACATCTGTTCAATCAGCCTGGATCAGACCGTAGGACCGGTTCTGGAGCTCCGCCTGGCAGATCCGTCATGGCGTGTGCGGTACATTCAGGCCTCTGCACGGTTAAATGTCAACATGCTAATGCTAATACAGATTTTAATGTGGAGGCGAATGTGGAGGAAATTCAACTCTGTTCCGCTGAGCACAACACAACTGATGTTATTTGTCCGGATAAGCCTGGACGTTCTGCTTCGCTCCGTTTGTTCAGTTTCCACCTCAGCTGACTTCAGTACTTTTCCTCCAAAAAGAGCAGTGTGCTGAATTTACTTATTTCTTTTTTTTGAGTAGTACTTTAATCCCGCATGTCCCCTGAGGACTCGCTCAAAGCAAAGCCAACATTTGCTGCTTCTGTAAGTCTGGCAGGGGCCGTTCCTACTTTTCCTGGGGATTTTGTGTCCAAATGTGTAGGTTTGTGTGTGTGTTTGTGGAGCGAGCGAGAGCGAGAGAGATGGACGCAGAGAAACGTACCATGTTCCCTTAACAGATGGGGATTATTCACGCCGGCCAAGTCTACACTCATTCAGCGCACATGCGCCACTGTGTATGAGAGAGAGAGAAAGAGAGGGGGAGAAACCTGACTGATCACCTATAAGTTGCCTATTATTTATTGAATATTTGTCATGTTTTACAACTGCTGATAAACAGTGTTCTAGGCAGTCGTTTACATACATGACTTCCGATTCCAACCTACACACACTCTAATATTGCCTGCTGAAATTTTAAGCCAGGAGAAATGCTTCACATCGCAGCAGCAGCCACGTCGATCACTGCCTCTCATGTGATGTCGCCCGATTGATCCTAATCAATAAAACATCCCAGGAAATTGGGTAATATTATATAAGCACATGTGCGTGTGAGTTATAGATGCCATACTCCAATAGCGTGCCATAGTGCAACATTGAAATGTGTCTTTCAGAGGTCCATTCTTAAATTTTTTAGATGGTACTGGACTTTAATAAAATGAATTATTTTAATTTTCTGTCACATTTAACCATGAATGCTCCATTCAAGCATATTTTACATCTTTAGCAACCTTTCCAACCACTCCTGCAGCAACAGGATTTTTATAAAAACCCTTTTAGAAAATGCAGATCCTCCTTTTCATCATTGTAGTAGTTCCAGAACTGTTGCCTCTTTTTTCGGGAGCATGTAGGTGTTTTGTCGGCTCCATATCAAATGGTGAAGAGGAAAAGGAACAGAGAGATCCAAGAGACGGCAAACTAAAATAAGTCCACGTGTGAACGTGCTGTGAAAAAGAATCTAAATATGATGGCTGTTTTTGTTGTCTGTTGGTGTTTCATATGCAACAACACCTCCAGCCTCTGTGATACACCACAAATACACAACGCAGAGCTGCTTTCAAGCTCATACAGAGATGTGTGAAACATCACTGTGAGTTTGCGTGTTTTAGATTGCATAGACTGGATACTGCAAGTAGTAGAGGGTGTGTGTGTGTGTGAGAGAGAGAGGGAGAAAGAGAGAGATTAAGATGGCTACAGGATTAGTCATCATAAAGTGAGACAAGTGAAAGTGGGGATAGAAGGATTGGTGAACAGTGGAAGGATGTAGGGTGGGAGTTTACAAGTGTGAAGGCCCATTGTCTGTCCATTTCTATCTATCTATCTATCTATCTATCTATCTATCTATCTATCTATCTATCTATCTATCTATCTCATTGAATGAGTCATATCTTATTGAGATGTTTAGTAGATTTATAACTTCTCCTTTTGACCACAAATCAACTAATCTACTCTGCCGACCAGCCCATAATCCTATAAGTATTGCCATAAATGTCCTACATGAATCTCGTAAGGGTAAAATAAAAGGTTTTGTATGTGTGTGTATGTGTGTGTTTGTGTGTGTGTGTGTGTGTGTGTGTGTGTGTGTGTGTAAAACATGTCATCACATTCAGCCTCGCTTTCCTTAATGTGCGTCTATCAACCAGCTTTCATGCTGGATGCTGCATGTTTGTCCACACACACACACACATTAAACTGCAGAATAAAACTTAAAACTAAAATGCTCCAGGAAACAAAGCTGGAGGCACTTGAATATCTGAGTGTTCCCTGCACAACAAACATTATAAAATGTATGAACCACAACAGATGACGCAAGCTCGTGAATTTGAATGTGTAGAGCTCAGTTTACGCCTAAAGTTATTTTTTGCACACTTTTACATTTCAGGTTTTTCAATTATAATTTATACTTAGATAATGATTGAGATGCTTTTTCTTTTAGGTGTTTTCTTTTAGTATTTAAAAAAAAAACCCCTTACCTTAAATGAAATGAAATGAAATGAAATACAGCCGTATGTGCATCACTACATTCACACCATGAGTCATGAAAGATGTTTGGCTGGGTTGTGTAACAGCAATCATTGGACCTGAATGCTGTAAAGTGGGCAGGTTAATACAAAGCAGAGCAGGAGTGGGTTTGTTTGTGTGTGTGTGTGTGTGCTTGTGATTTTTTTTTGTTTGTTTTTCACCTTTTGTTATACAGTAGAGTCATACATCTTTGCTGTATTCAGCCATAGACTGGTGTATGCTTTTTCATAAACATGAAAGCAGTGCCTGTGTGTGTTTGTTTGTTTGTCTTTGCTACATGCTGAGTACCAAAATCTGCATTCTACAACCAAAGTGAGGACATTTTTGGGTAGTGAGGACATTGTGGCCTCACTACTTTGGTCCTCGCAACTTTAAAGGACAGTTAAGACTTGCTGTTGAGGTTTGGGTTAGTATTGGGTTTAGGTTAGGGTTGGGTTAGGGTTGGGTTGGGTTAGTTGGAATGGTTTGGGTCGAGGGAAGATCTTATGCCTAGTAAAGTCCTCACACCGGTTGAATTACAAGGACGTATGTGTATTCAGCTTGATCTTGTGATGACGCATGATTCTGTGTGTTTGTCTTTGCCCCTCAGTTTGTGTGTGTGTGTGTGTGTGTGTGATTCT
>CAAE01014710.1:718460-739938 GCA_000180735.1 Tetraodon nigroviridis
GGAACTAATAAGCTCATAAGGGAGAGGTGGGAGGTGGAGATGACAGCCAGAGAGAAGGAGAATGGATCCTGCTAGTATTCGTCTAGTAAAGATGTATCCTTCATGGGGCCAGTGGGACCTGTTGCGTTTGGTTTTTTAGAGCTGGGGTGAAACAGCACCCCTAACTTCAGGCAGTATTGTTTAAAGCACATGGTCATAGCTCACAAATCTGCTACTTTACTTGCAAAAAAAATAGTTTTGGTCCAGCTGACTTAATGGTAATTAGCTGTCTTCTGTAAATACAAATGTATCAGTAAAGACTTTCCCCCTTTTTTTTTTTTTTTTTTTTTTTTACAGACCTGTTGCTGCCATATTTAACCCAGATGGGTTAAGCCCTACAGTAGCTTAGAGTGGAGGCTGTAATGTGTGTAATGTTGGGCACTTTACACACACATTAGCGCCTAAATGCTACACCAAGCATGCAGTGTGCAGTTTTATGGTGGAAAAGGTTTTGGATGTTGCCCCGGCTGTTTGTTTTAATACCATCGCTGGATTAGCGGACAGCTTTAAGGGGGGTCAGCCAGTAGCTACGCTGGCTGCAGGTTATGGCTGCCAGCCACCGGGCATGCTGGTTTGGTTTTAGGATTAGGGCTAAAAATAGACGAAGCGCATGTCAACAGTGCAGAGGATGGGGAAATGCAGATTTATTTTTTTTTAATGCATTTGTGCATCACAGGTTAATGCTGCAACTCCAGAATGCATTTTGACATGAATATCCACTTCCTTTTCCTTTCCCAGACTCCATTGTTTGCAGACTTTCCTCGTCCATGTCGGACGGGATTTGTCAGTTCAATAATTAGACCGTATCAGTTCCAGTGTTCCCCAGCGTCTTTATCTAATCGGGAACACGATATCTCAGGAGGGAGCTGTATCCGGAGATGGGAAAGATGTGAAGATAGAGGAGCGACAGAAGACGGGCAGAGAGAAAGAGAGAGGTACACAGAGGAACGGGGGGGCTCCAAAACTCAGAGACATGAAGGAAACTGACACTCTGTAGAAAAGAGCCAGGACGCTGACAACACAGATCTCGTCGGCGTGCTTCTCTGATATCCTGCTCAGTGGTCTGAAAGGAGGCCTGGACTTGACGTGAGTCATGGCCGTATCTTTCATCCAAAGGTTCAGAAAACGAGCAGAAACACAGTTACGCTGGATCATTAATGTCAGCCACTGTCCTCCAGGACAGGCAGCGAGGTGGCAGCACAGAAATGAGAGGCGTTTCTGCGCTGAGAGTGACAGAGTGACAGAGCCTGCTGAGCACACATGACTAGAACCATCGTTATTGCACATAGCTCTTTTCTTGTTTATAGCTGGAAACATAACATTAACTTGGACGATTTTTAAAAAGGTTTAACACTGGCGGCGTGAAACGTGGCCTTTGTCCATCACCACCACTCACAGCCTTGTTGTTCACCCTGGGGTGGTGCTGGGTAGCACACAGACCTCTCTGGCCTTCATTAATCTTATTAAAACCAGTGGGAACACAGGCTAATAGGAGGTGATTAGTCTGCTTCTGGCTGCCTGGTTAATTCATGTACACGAAGCCTTTCAACCAGAGGGTCAGGCACAAACGCTGTGACACGTTCTCACTCTCACACACTCTCATCCTACTGTATTTGTTTTCACCTGAGATAATGCAGGTTAGATGCTGAGGTCAATAGCAGCCTGGAGTAACACTGAAAACTCTGAGCTTTCAAAAGTTAAAATGAATAATTTTATGGTCTTTCTGAAAGCGTACTTTGTTATGATTTGACAAATTTATATGCGGGCTTAAAAACACCTTTGATAGGTTTAGGTAAGTAACTTCCTGATTATGTCATGTGACTCAGCCTGACATCAAGATGACATCCTCACTGACGGCTTCAAGATGTTATTTTAATTTGACGGATGGCCGGGGTCAGTATCCTCTCTCCCCCTCTCTCTGTCTTTCTCTCTCTCTCATTTATACACCGAACGGATGTAGGTTCACATGATGTCACTACCCCCAGTGATGATAACACTAGCTGACACAATGCTCAATGCGATGCAGCTCGGGCTGGCGTGCGTGCATGTGCGTGCGTGTGCGTGCATGTGTGGAGTGTGTATTAGCATGCATAGTGCCCGGCTGATGATTGAGGGTGGTCAGGCATTATGTATGAGGGTGGTTTTGGCCAGTCTGTGATCAATGTAAACACACACACACACACACACACACACACACAGTTACATAAGTTCAGCATGGCATCAACTTATTCCCTTACTGATAACAACTAGTTCTCTCCCCCATTGTTAATGTAATATTTTAAAGGTTTTTTTTAGGTTAAACTGCATTTTCTGAATCAATATTTAGTTTACTCACTGGCAGAAGGAGGCAGTAAAGAGACTAATGGCGGTAAAGCATTTTAATTGCTAGAATCATGAGGTTTAAAGATCTATTTGGTGGTTTTAGTAACGTTTTAGCAGGTGGATGGAAATGAACCCCCTACAGTGAGCCCCCGCATATGCTCTAAAATTGTTCATATTGGAGCTGCAAATAGTAGATAATCCTAAGAAAATGCACGTTGCAAAAGCAAAAGCAATTAAATCAGTTTTAAATAGGTTATCAGTTCACATGATGCCGCATTATAAAAAAAACCCAAACTAGCAATAGTAATCCTGTACCTGTGGGCCACAGGAGAAGAGGAGTTTCACTGTAGATGAAATCGGTCCAAATCAGAAAATCACACTGAGATAATGAATTGGTTGGTTGTGTGTAGTTGTTGGACAGTGTACAAAAAACTAACTTGTTAGTATAACTGCAAAGATTCACACAGCATAATGTGACACTTGGAAAGTACAGCCAATGTGTCCCTTCTGCTACCAGTTTCTTTTACTGAAGTAATACTTTCTTAACATTTTATACCAAAGGAAAACAATATGACAGTATTTTCATTAATACTTTTAAAATGATTATTAACAGTTGATTGTATTCAGTAATTAAAATAATGCTACTGGTATTAAATGAACGTGTACCACAGCAATTATGGTCTTAGGTCTAAACATTTTTATTATTTCAAAACATATGAGAGCAGAGACAGTGAAGGGTCATTTATGGTTCATGAGTAATGTAGCTGAGTCACATCGTAACGCTGCTAATGGGATCTGGGACAGCGGCACATGAGCTTACCTGGTCAGGTAATGATGTAATAACTCACCTCCTGTCTGCACTCCTGAACCTGAGGCTTACCTCCACCAAACAACAGCAGATAATTATTAACTATCCTTTCTGGGGATTAAAGTCAGACTAACAGGACAAATATCTAACTTGCTTGTCTAATCCACACAATTCCCAGTTCCCCTCACTACGGCTGAGGACCGCATGTTTAAAAACATTTCACTTGCATGCCGGCTGTCGGCTCTGTTGGCGTCAGCAGCCAACCTTTCTTGTCCAGCTCCCAAACCGGGAGATTTGAAAAGCTTTTAGGGTGCGTGGTCCTCCCTAAATCAATCAAGCTGATTCATGCTGGCTCCGCTTTGTGTGCAGGCGTGGTGCTGCGCTTAGTGAGGGGAGAGCCTGCTGTGAAGTCCTGTGGGGTGGAGGCTTTAAGGAAAGGAGGGCAAATGTATCTCTCCTCAACAGTCGGAAGTGATGAAGTGTCGCACAAATCATGCACAGAGTTTATGATGGTTTTCTTTAGGTTTATTGCGCCGATGCAGCAGTTGATGGGTGAAAAGAGATGAAGCTGTTTGAGAAAAATGTCCCAACCTCATGTCTTTATCTCTACCCACACATAAAACAGGTCAGATCTCCATGGCAACCCTATCCATGTTATCACAGCTGTTCTGCAAGTGTGCAGGGAGATTACTGCCAGGCACCCATGGTCCCCCCCGCCCCATCCTTCCAAATTTACTCTTGATATTTCAGCTCTTTTAATTACTTTTTTTTCTCTGAGTCTTTGTCTTGATCTTTCACTACCCTTCAGAATATTTTCTTCCCGATCCCCAATAAGGTCTTCGATTGCCATATGGGCCCTTCACCCTGGACGTTTTAGATGTGTTGCTGCTCTGCACACCTTCATCATTTTGCCATCAGGATGATGAAAAACTGCTTTCAAAAGACGACAGGGTCACGTCTTTTAAAAGGACTAATAAAGTGTAGTCACATTGTAGCCTTCTGATGGACAAAAGCTCCTGTTTGGATCAGCTTTGTGTGACTCAAATCAGACATGTGTGCTGTGTTAATCAGAGATGACAAGTCTTGTTTAAAGAATATTACATTATTCCTATTATTGTTTACATTGCAGTTATTTTCCTCCTCTCCCCTCCTGTTACTGCAGCTAGAATACATTAACTAACTAAAGGCACTGTATTTTTACTGAAGTGTCAGAGTAAGACAGAATTTTAACATAATCATTCATCACATTCTGTTTTACTGTTATTTATATTGTTATATTATATTTGCACACATACATACACAGACACGCACACACACACACACACAGCTGTTCACTTAGTACCAGAGTGGACCTATTTAAACAAAGATCAGAATGGAACGGGAATGTTAAACAGTCCTGCGGCAGGTGTGTGTTCATGTGTGCCTTATCGCTGTGGACCAGTGGTGCCACTCGGTGACCCTAGCGGGTCATCGCTGTGACAGTGATGGTTGGCAATTATGAGACAGAGACAAAGACGTGTCCTTTGTTGAAGAAGAGCTGAATTGGTCATCAGGGACACATGAGCTGTTCTGCGTTCCCAAACCCACAGGAGTGTTTGGCGACTGCTCGTTGGCTAATAATCATGATGTATTTCAAGAAGCAGAAATGTATCTCGCCACTTTTCTTTTCCCAGGGATGCTAATATCAGCACGAAAAGAGTTAAAATGCTTTAAATGTTGAGTTTTTATGCGTTGGTAAATACAACGTTGTGCTCATGCAAGATGTTTGAAACACATGAGTCTGTCTGAAAAGCGATCTTCCAGCATTCAACCATTAGGCTGTGTCAACTCTGACCCGAGTGCTTTAGTCCGAACGTCTGTCTCGTTGTCTTGCAGCCTCGTGAAAGTGTGTGACCCACCTCAACTCTGCCTCTGCCTACAGGCGTGGGTGACGTGTGTGTTCAAGGCTATGTTTTGGTGCACATGAATGTGCCCAGGTGTATCTGTCTGTGGGTTTGTCCTCATCAATCCACAGAGGCTTAATGGGCCTTGCGAGCTGCCCAATTTCTAGCCGGGGGGAGACTGTGGGAGAGAGAGAGAGAAAGAGGGAGAGGGAGAGAGAGAGAGAGAGAGAGAGAGAGCTCTCTGAGTGTGTGTGTGTGTGTGTGGGAGCGACAGAGGTGTAAAAGCTCTTTTCTCTGAGAGAAAAAGAAAGTGAAGGTTTGAAAATGAAATAACATCCAAGTCAAATACATAGATTTGTGCGGAACTGTGTGGACGTGTCTTCATCACCAGACACTGTGTTACCATAGAAACACGCTGAAGATGCAACAGGACATCCAGCCGCTCGCTGTGTTTCTTTTGTATTTCATTCTGAGAAAAAAAGTGTCAGTAATTTCATAAAAATGTCAGTGTTTTGAATATGGTTTTACTAAATCCTGTTATTATCCTGTTGACTCAAGAGCCAGTATAATTTACTTGTAAAATATCTGTTTCTATAGAATGACATAACTTCTTTTACGATATGTCTCCATCTGCAAGAAAGTCAGATTTGGCTTTTTCCAGGAGCTTTATGGTTGTCCCCTGCTGGCTGTTATTTCTGACAAAGGTTCTATTCAAGTGTGACACAAACGCAGCCACAGACCGATTAGATTTTGCTGGTCAGAGGTCAAAGTTCACCGTGCCCTATTAAACCCAGAGCTGACTGTGTGGATCATCCGAGTCGCTGGTGTGGACAATCCCTTCAGAAGTACAGGGTCGTATATTACTAGTTTTGACAGCAAAGACATGTAGTTCATGCTAAATGATGTGTGTTTTCAGCCTGTGGAAAGATTTTGATGAACGTGGACCTTCAGGGGCAGGAGAGCCTAATTAGATCCCCTCTTACATTTTATCTTTTTTACATTGAAATCTAGATTCCAATAGGCTTTTCTGCATTCAAATAAATATTGAAACTGCACATCTTGCAGTCAGGTATTCATTTGAGACCAGTTTTTAGTGTCTCTGACTAGTTATTCCTAACTTGACATTGTCTTTTCTCCTTTTTCTAACCTGTCTCCTGCTTCTCCTCCTCTCTTCTCCCCCTCACAGGAAACAGTGGAATATGCCTTCCTGATCATTTTCACGATAGAGACATTTCTGAAGATCATTGCCTACGGTCTGGTCATGCACCAAAACTCTTACGTCCGAAACGGCTGGAACTTGCTGGATTTTGTCATCGTCATCATTGGGTGAGTTCTGGGAGCTGTTACCCACAGCGTGTGCAGCGGCAAGGCAGCTGTGGGGTGTCTCCCCGTACACACAAGTAGACAGATGCACAGTCGTGTGTGCATATTTACACACACGCAACACCTGATGCAGCCTTTTCTCTCTCTGGCTGTCTGTCTCTCATTTGTACCTCGTTTGTGGCTCCTCTCTGTTTCCCTCCACTCTGTCGTCTCCAGGTTGTTCAGTGTGGCTCTGGAGATGATCACCAAAGACGCTGACTCCAGCGGACAGTCTGGAGGCAAACCTGGGGGCTTTGACGTCAAGGCCCTCCGAGCCTTTCGTGTCCTCCGTCCCCTTCGCCTTGTCTCCGGAGTTCCCAGTGAGTAAACATGTAAAAACACACACACACACACACAGAGTGGGTTCAGAAACCTTCCGTCACATGTTCTGTTCATGTTTGCAGGTTTACAGGTGGTCCTAAACTCCATTATTAAAGCCATGGTTCCTCTGCTTCACATCGCTCTGCTGGTACTCTTCGTCATTATCATCTACGCCGTCATCGGCCTGGAGCTTTTCATTGGCAAAATGCACGCTACGTGCTACATAAAAGAAACAGGTATCAGACTGGTTTTCTGACTGAATCTCTGATCTTTTTCTCTACTTGGGGTGGCTTCTGTCCCATTTTTTAAATACAGACATGTTTAAGCAAGATGCAGGACCTCCGTAATCTCGGCGAGTGAGTGAACACAGACTGTATACCTTACATGTGCATAGTGATAAGCTGATGAAAACAGGACAGAACAGCAGATGGTGGATTAAATCCAGCGATTAAATGACTAATATCTGACTCTTATGTAAACAGGTCCTGAACTTTACTTTAGCGTCTTTTCTGACATGGATACAAGGGCGAGTTTGTAGCTGTCAGTCATGACCATCGAGCCCATGTTAGCCATAATTCAGGCTTCAACACAAGGTACAATAACCAAACACAATACATAAAAAATACAATATTTCTCTAAAATGCCGACAGGAGTGTCCTGTGATGCGTTGGTGTCTCGTCTAAGGTGACCCCTGACTCCTGTGTCTTTTAGAAACCAGTGAAAATGGTCTTTTTCTTTTGGTAAGGTTTTGTTTGTCTCTCTCTGTGCCTCCAGGTAGTTTTGCAGAAGAGGAGCCCACACCGTGTGCCGTGTCAGGGCACGGCCGTCACTGCCTGCTCAACGGTACGATCTGCAGAGAGGGCTGGCAAGGTCCCAACAACGGCATCACCAACTTCGACAATTTTCTGTTTGCCATGCTCACTGTGTTCCAGTGCATCACTATGGAGGGCTGGACAGATGTGCTTTACTGGGTAAATTGTGTCTCTGGTTCAGAAATACACGATGAAAAGGCATTATTGACAAAGACTTTATTGTATTCTTTTTGTGCAGTTTCTTTATGTTTCTTTCCGTAATTTGCATTTTAGGATGCCTGGGAATATGATCGTTTTATGCAACTTGACACCGCCATCATTTGTATTCTGTCAGAAACTTTGAGGCTCAACTTTTGCTGATGAGATCACAAAGAACAATTCATGTAGGAAAAAAACATTTACAAACTAGAGTCCCAAAGCTGACACTTCAGTGGCCTCTCCTGTCCAACAACATTACCTAATCGAATGAAACACTCGGAGTCGATGCTCACTTCAGCAAGTTTTCATCACCGCAACGGTTCGCAGGTCCTCATCACAAAATAAGAAATTCTCCTTCTCCAACCGTCTCTCCCCCTCTTCACTTCTCTGCTTGTGCGTGTTTCCATGGCAATCCCATGCTAATAACTCCCCTGTGGCAAAAGAAGGCAACTTAAAAGCTGCAGGAGAAGACAAGGCAATAAATAGATGCCTTTCGACCGATAGGCAGTAAAATATGGCTGCAGGCAGGCTGAATGCATTGTGCCGTGGCTGGGGGCAGATGCGACGTTGTGCCGCCTCAGAAGAGGGACTTTTTAAAAAAACTTAAATAAATTCACACATGCACAGGAGGGGAACAGCAGTCAGCAGAGCTTCTGTTACCACATCACCATCCAAGATCTATTTTGTGTTGATCCAAAAATGCTTCGATATTCCCTTTATCAGCCTTCAACAAGGAAATATCTGTCAACTGTTTTAGCTTGTCTTCATCCAGCTCTGTGGTTTTTTTTTAGATGAATGATGCGATGGGCTTCGAGTTGCCGTGGGTCTACTTTGTCAGCCTGGTCATCTTTGGATCCTTCTTTGTTCTCAACCTGGTTTTGGGTGTGCTGAGCGGGTAGGTTTCAGTGTTTAAATACTCTAGGGTACCCAGTAGATGTGGCTCAAGGCTGAGATTTGGTGTTTGGTCAAACGCACGTTCATTCGTTTTGGTTAATCAGCATCGGGCGATGTGGTTTCTTCCAGAGAGTTCTCCAAAGAGCGCGAGAAGGCTAAAGCTCGGGGAGATTTCCAGAAGCTACGTGAGAAGCAGCAGTTAGAGGAAGACCTGAAGGGTTATCTGGACTGGATCACCCAGGCCGAGGACATCGACCCCGAGAACGAGGAAGAGGGAGAGGAAGAGGGCAAACGCAACCGTAAGTCATCTGGAGTTATGTCACGATCTCCGCTGCAGAGCTGCTCCAGGCTGGAAGCTCGCCTTGAAATGATTGAGTTCGGTGTGTGTTTGCCTACTGAATGATGGGAAGGCCAGGTTTAGTGTCAAACATAGTAGAAGCACGAAGACGCACCTCTGTGACCTTTAAGAATTTCTTTTTGCACATTTTGTGTTTCTTTTCTGACTCAAAAATAAAGAAAAAAGATATCCCACTTTCATCTACTGGACAGAAATTAGGACTGAGGTGGAGGTTAAACCGTAAGGTACCCTAGGAGTGTGGACAAAGTGTGTGTGTTTGTGTGCATATGAGTATTATGGCTACAACAATCTCCACTTCTGTTTTTATCCAGCCAGCATGTTTAACTAACTCTAATTATCAAAGCAAATAACTCCATTATCAAATATGACTGACTGACTGGTTTCTTTCTTTGACTAGTGATTCTAGACAGATGAATTTCTTCCTCTCTACTCTCTTGTGCAGGGTTATCAGTGTGCAAGCAAATATCTTTAAAACAGCTGTCACAAACATGGTGACTGACGCGGTAACCGCGACATTTGCCTTCTACAGCATAAAGAAATTGTGTTTCAGTGATGGTATGTGTCCTTTTTCTGTGATCTGGCCTTGCATGTGCTGGTCACCATGACAACCCTGAGATATGTGTAGACGTTTGGTTGCTGCACATGAGTGTATGAGAGAGTAATTAGCTGATTCTGGTCCGGAGGAGGTTTGTTATTCTACTGTGAGCAGGCAGAACTCAAAAGTAAACTCAGTACAGGTGTTCCGATATGCACCTGATTCTGAAGTATTTTTACGTACGTAAGGAGAGTAAATAAAATATTATTATTGTGCCAATATGGCTTGAAACAAGTGTTTGACTCTTTAAGCTTTTCTAGGGGTCTAATTCACCCAAATCTCTGACCCATTTATCAGCAGTCCAGTCACATTGTTGGACGAGCATGAAATCACTCAGTTTATCACATGACTGGAATATTACATAAATGTAGCAGAGCGAATGAGGCCAGATTGAGAGAAATGTGTGTGTACATCAATATGGTTTGCTGCAGTTATGAATCCTGTAACCGTGGCAGATCTTCCCCTCTTTCCTTGTGAAAAGCAGCTTGGTTTGGATAATTTACTGGAATTTGGTAAAGTTTGATAAAGTTTTGGATTAGTGACTCAATTGAGTTACCCTCTTCAAAAGAAATATAATAAGCATTGAATTGGTGTGTGTGTGCATGACAGTCACAGGCATGCATTTGACAAGGGTTTTCTGTGATGATGATGGTAATGAAGATGATGATGATGATGATGATGATGATGATTAAATAAATAAAAAGGGTAGCTTTGCTGCCATTTACTGGAATATTAGGGCATTTAGCTAAAAATTCCAAGTTAATATATCTGTAAGGTAAATTGTTCTTTTTCCATTTGCTTTAAAGAAAAAACAATATTATTTTTATATCTTAAAATGAGACTTCTCATAAAGTCCTTCTTTTGCCTACCTACATATTGTTTAACCAGCTCTTGTCTGCTCAAGCCTGTGAGCTTCAGACTGACGTGTTGGCATCGGCCCCTCTACAGTCCCTGCACTGGTTCACCCAGGCATCATTACCATGGTTACACTGACTGCAGACCAATCATACAAGCATCAAAAGTGGACAAAGAATAGACATAATACTCACAGGAATGTAATGTTCCTATTCCAGAGCACAGCTGTAATAGAATCTTTGAGGCACCCTCCTCTCAACATCCACGTGAAATTTGATTACCGCCAACTCAGATGTTCAGAAAAAATCTAAAACTGATGCAGACAGAATGGGATAACGTTTGTGTCGAGAGCCCTAAACTCTGTTGTGCTTTATGATGCATCTTTTGTATGTCTGGGATTTAAATAGCTGCAGATGCTGTCACAGCCCAAACCCACTAACTTTCTCTCCTCGATTCTTCCTGTGTCTGTGTGCCTTGTGTAAATACGGTTGTAGATTTACCTTGAATTTATTCCATCTGTCTTTGCTTTTATCACACCTTCCTTCCTTGTCATGCTCATTTGCTTTCAATCTATTTTGCTAATATTTAAATCAGACTGAGAAGAGATATTTATTTTACTTAATCCAGTATTTATTCTTTTTAGCCTGTAAGGTTTTTTTTTTTTAATGTAAAATGTGAATTCCCCTAAAAAATGAAATCTTCTCTGCCTTGACTGCATTTTTTATTCTCTTTCCTTGCAAATGCTTTTGATGCTAGATTACTGGATTATGCGAGGAAAACGTAATCCAGGCTCGGGTTTAGCAGAGGATTTTTCTCTTTTTGGACGCTTTCCTAGGTGCAGTAGCTGTGTTTGTACTGTAGTTCGTACTGCAGCTTTCCATACTTTCCTCCTCTCTCTCTCTTTCTTTCTCTCTTTCTCCCCCTCCCCTCTGCTTTGTACTGGTCCACTGCTGCCTCTGCTGTCTGGCTGTGTGAACTGCATGTTGGTATCGCCAAGGGGTCACTCTGGCTGACCTCACTGAGAAGAAGAGAGGAAAGTTTGGCTGGTTCACCCAGTCCACAGAGACACAGGGTAAAAATGTGCGCGCGTGCACGTGTGTGTGGCCTCGTGTCAGCACATGTTCACATGTGTGGCCGTGGTGGTTGCTTAAGCTTGCACGTGCTTCTCCTTTGTTTGCCCTTGTGTTTGCATGCCCGTTTCACACACCACACATTATTTCTCAGTATTTCTGAACTATTTTCATATATCGCTTTGTTCCTAGGATTACTGTAGATTCTAACTATCTGTACAATTTTGGAATATGATTACAATTCAATATAGCAATATGCCATAGCACAATGTATAATATGTGTAGAACCATTTGTATTTTAAAGATATATTTGTGTGTTCAGAGTCCTCATCATTCACTCATTATGAATGTCTTTCTCATGTATAAAAGCAGTTTTACATACATACAGTATTTGTAACTATACTGTATGTTGTAACTCTGTCTGAGTTTGTGATAATTTTTGCTAAGCACACAGGCCTGGACCAAAAATTGATTTGATCAAATTCCAATTTTGCAGCCATTTGTTAAAAAAAAAACAAAAAAAAAACACGGGGACAAAAATCATTTTTTGGTTTTGTTTTTTTTTTTGGGTGTATTATAAAGCTGAGTTTGACTCAGGTCTGGCAGCGTTTATGCATTCTGTGATCACATTTATTTATTTTTTTTTGCAGAAATTCATCATTTTGTTGTGTTCAGGAGAGATTCAAACCCAAAGCGTTCTATTTTGGAGAACAAAAATCTGATCAGGTGGAATCCCTCCAGCACTTCAATCTACTCCTGCGTTTTTTTGTGTTTGTGTTCACGTGGGTTGGCTTGGCTTCTTTCAGCGCTCCGAAAACAATTAGACATTCCGACCAAACCCTGTCTTCTGTAGAGCTAGTTTTCCAGTCCGACCTGTGATTGGGGGATTAAAGAGCGGGGGCTGTCGTGAATCAAACCAAACCAAACACGAGTGGGTGTGAGCCGGAAAAACATGGGATTTTGGTCTGACCAAGCGGTTTGTGCCAGGAGATGCTTCAGGTGTGTTGTTTGTATCTTTGTGTGACACAGCGAGCATGCCGAGTGAGACCGAGTCGGTGAACACAGACAACCACGCTGGAGCTGATGACAAATCGTCCTGCTGTGGCCCTCTGTGGTGAGTTCTTTTCTCTACTTTCAAGTCTTTACAAAGAGTAAAAATGGTAATATTCTTTAATTAAAGTATCCTAATATTTTATTTCCCCAGTCAAAAAATAACTAAGTCAAAATTCAGGTTAGTAGTGTGAGTTTTGTGTACTAACTCATTGTGGGTTTGCTCCTGATTCATGTATTTGATCCAGCTTTTCCTGCATGGCTCCTTTTTACCGCATCTGTCATCATTCCAGGTTTCTTCTAATCGCTTCAGATCCGTGTGTTTTTTCCACGTTTGTTAAATCGAGTCTGAATTCTCTTTAATCGCCTGACGCTGTCATTTCACCATCACGTTAATAAGAACAAGTCTGACAGATGGAAAATATTCAAGTTGTCGCGTTAAAGTCTGGTTTTTCCTCCCAGTCGTCAGTGGCGGCGCTGGAACCGCTTCTGTCGCAGAAAGTGTCGTGCGGCTGTGAAGTCCGTCATCTTTTACTGGCTGGTCATCATCTTGGTGTTCCTCAACACCCTCACCATTGCCTCCGAGCACTACAACCAGCCAGACTGGCTGACCGAAGTTCAGGGTGGGTCCTGCTCTGATCCGCCAGCTCACAGAACTCACAGCCAGGCCCAACGTTGCTCAGGTTCTGCTGCTCTGCTTCTCCGCAGAGGTTGCCAACAAAGTTCTCCTGGCGATGTTCACCCTGGAGATGCTCGTGAAGATGTACAGCTTGGGGCTGCAGGCCTACTTTGTGTCCCTGTTTAACCGCTTTGACTGTTTCGTGGTGTGCGGCGGGATCGTGGAGACCATCCTGGTGGAGCTCGCCATCATGTCCCCGCTGGGTATCTCTGTCTTCCGCTGCGTACGTCTCCTGCGCATCTTCAAAGTCACGCGGTGAGCGATCACCTCGTCTTCCCCCCTCCACCCCGATCAGCCAGAATTCCACACCTGATGATTTGTGCTCCTCTTGGTGACGAGATCACATGACCTATTGTTCCCCTCTGCAGACATTGGGCCTCTCTCAGCAACCTGGTGGCCTCCCTGCTGAATTCCATGAAGTCCATCGCCTCTCTGTTGCTGCTGCTCTTCCTCTTCATCATCATCTTTTCCCTGCTGGGCATGCAGCTTTTCGGGGGAAAGTTCAATTTTGACGAGACTGTGACCAAAAGAAGCACTTTTGACAATTTCCCCCAGGCCCTGCTGACCGTGTTCCAGGTGACTGCCTGACTTTACTGGAGCTGTTTGTCATTTGTCAGGACAATGTTAGGAATGCTGTAGGGAATAACACCTTCGGAGGAGGAGTCCGCTCGTATTGCTGAAGTTGTCGCAACAAACGATTTTACATTTTTAAGAAATGTAAACGTAGATGAGAAAAGCAAAAAAAAAAAAGAATGTTTAACACAAACTTTAAAATATCTGTTTTTATATATCTGATTGTGCATGTTTCATTTGGCAGATCCTGACGGGAGAAGACTGGAATACAGTGATGTATGATGGCATCATGGCGTACGGTGGACCGGCCTCCTCTGGAATGTTGGTCTCCATTTACTTCATCATTCTCTTCATCTGTGGAAACTGTATCCTACACACACACACACAAGCAGAACAAATGTGAATTGAGCGTTGAGGGCTGTTGGCGAGTGTTTTCCCCTTAAGTCACGTGACCAGATATCCTGCTCAATGTCTTCTTGGCTATCGCCGTTGACAACCTGGCAGACGCGGAAAGCCTCAACACAGCACAGAAGGAGGAAGAAGAGGCGAAGAAGAGGAGAAACAGTGCCAAGTACAGCTTGAAATAAGACATTTTCACTTTTAGTTTCCGTTGCCAGATCACTAAAACCTTTTGGTCTATTTTATTTGTTTCTAAAAGGGATGTGAGCCCCGAGAACAAAGTTGAACCTGTGGAAGGCAAAGAGACCAAGGTAAAATGTTCTGTTGTCTTTGCTACTTATTAAATTCAGCCATTGTTTTTAAAGTACGGGTTTTTGAATGTTCCTAATGTGAATTCTGGTCACTGTGTGTAGGCTCCTTCACAGGTTTTGTTAATGGCAGACAAAGAGTCTCCTGCAGTCGAGTCAGCAGGTAAAGGCGTCTTTGTGAAAAGCAAACAGAAAGTGGTTAAGAGGACTCTCTGCTGTCTTAAAGCAGCACACCTTTATATTGCACTAAAAATCTACTCCAAAAATGAGCATAAAGGAAAATTCTGTGTTTATAAATTACATTAAAGGTCTAAAAAAAATCCCATAACAATTCTATTACAGTGTCCGATGAGGAGGAGGAGAATTATGAGGACCTTCCAGATTTCCCCCCAGGGCCTCGCCCCCAAAGATTGTCTGAACTGGTCATCAAAGAGAAGATTCCGCCCATCCCAGCAGGAAGCGCCTTCTTCCTCTTCAGCAGCACCAACCCGTTAGTCACCAAAACACAGGAGAAGGATCGCACGTGTGCCACCAAACATCCTCTCTGACTCTTTACCTGCACTTTCTTCACATTCTGCTCCAGGTTCCGCGTGTTCTGCCACAAACTGATCAACCACCAGATCTTCACCAACCTCATCCTGGTCTTCATCATGCTCAGCTCCGTGTCCCTGGCCGCCGAGGACCCCATACGCAACTTCTCAGCCCGCAACATCGTATGTAAACAATCTGTGTTTCCCCCTTTCTCTAGGTTTCAGGAAAAGCGTTTGGCTCTCGCTTGTCTGATGATGCTAACATCCCGGAATGACTTGATGACTTGGACTTGTGCATTGCCTCTTGCAGATACTTGGTTATTTTGACTATGCTTTCACCGCAATCTTTACTGTTGAGATCCTGTTGAAGGTAAATGACCTGTGTGCTGTGCTGTGCTTTCATGGGTAGAGCCTCAGTAACCCCGCGTGCTTGTGTCACTCTGATTGCCTCCTCAGATCCTAGGCTATGCAGACTATGTCTTCACTAGTATGTTTACATTTGAGATCCTTATTAAGGTAAACATAAAGATAAAAGCGCTACCTTTGCAACAACCAAACCACGTCCGAGCTTGCTGCACACGTCCACCCTCCCTCCATTATTTTTCTGTATCCGTCCTTTTTTTGGCCAGGAAGGTTGCCTGGTTTTGTTGTCATGGCACCAGTCTGTCACTGTCAGGATGACAGGTTTCCTCCAATGAAATTTTTGTCTGTAAATCTAATCCAGCTCACCCTTCTGCTTTGTCCCCAGCTAGTCTAAAAGTCGCTAAACCTTAATAGAAAAAAAAAAAACCTGAGAAAATCCCCACAATTTGTTTAATATATAAAATAACTGAAATGCACTGAATTGCCACATTGATACATTGTTATAGTATAAATCCTCAACCTCATCTCTCTGCTTGCTGTATGACAACAGGTAAATCTCACAGATTAAGTCCAAAATTTGAAGAGAAGAGGATTAACGGCCCCATTTTTTTTTTTGAAGCATTCCACTTATCTGCCTGGAGATGAGTGTGGCAGCTTGTGGATAATGTCCCTAATCTTTCATCTGAACTTATATCACTGTTTGTGTGCGTTGTGTGTGTGGATGTGTGCAGCTCTGCATGCACATGTATGCTATGCAACTGACCAAGAGTCTCATCTTTGCTGTTTTTCCTTTAAGGACCAAAGAGCTTACAAATTCTAGCTAAAGCCTTTGCTGTATAGGACATTAAGCTTATTGTTAAAGGAAAAAGAGTTGCTGACATTTTTGAAAACAACAGCATCCATCTGAATTTACTGGTGGAGAGACGCTGGTCCAGTCCAGACTGAGCCTGGTCTCTCCTCTGATCAGATGACGGCATTCGGAGCGTTTCTCCACAAAGGAGCATTCTGTCGGAACTACTTCAACCTTCTAGACCTGCTGGTGGTCGGCGTGTCTCTGGTCTCCTTCGGCATTCAGTGAGTGCTGCTCGCTGACTGTTATATTCTTCTTAAAAGTGCCAACATTTCAGGCAAACCACATAACCTGAGGCAAACAGGGGGAAGCTGACATCAGGCATGAAGAGCTTTTGTTTGTTTTTCCATTGCAGGTCCTCCGCTATCTCGGTTGTGAAGATCCTCCGTGTTTTAAGAGTGCTTCGTCCGCTCAGGGCCATCAATAGAGCCAAAGGCCTCAAGGTGAGGACAGCAGGAACACGGCACGATGCTCCCTTCAGCTGAGAACATCGATGAACTCCTCTCTCCGTGTGGCATGGCCTGTTTCGCAGCACGTGGTCCAGTGTGTCTTTGTGGCCATCCGGACCATCGGGAACATCATGATTGTCACCACGCTGCTGCAGTTCATGTTCGCCTGTATCGGAGTGCAGCTCTTTAAGGTACGCCGGTCACAGCCGGGTGAAAAGAAGAAACGCAACGGCCAGCTTTGAGTTTCTCCACTCTGTTTTTGAATAAAGGGAAAATTTTATCGCTGCACCGATGACGCAAAGTCCAGTCCGGAGGAGTGCAAGTGAGTTTGTTTCTAGATTTGGACATTGAGCGCTTGCAGGCGTGTATGTGTAGCTGATGTCTCATCCCTAAAACACAGAGGGACCTACATCCTGTACAACAATGGAGATACGGCTCCTCCCATGGTGAAGGAGAGGATCTGGTACAACAGCGACTTCAACTTTGACAACGTCCTCATGGCCATGATGGCCCTCTTCACCGTCTCCACCTTTGAAGGATGGCCCACGTGAGTGTGCTGTTCGAGACGACGCTCCTTCACCGGGATCACCGTAACCTCTTCTGCGCTCTGGGCTGTCTCTGCAGGCTGCTCTACAAGGCCATTGACTCCAACAAAGAGAACATGGGTCCCATCTACAACTACCGCATCGAGATCTCCATCTTCTTCATCATCTACATCATCATCATCGCCTTCTTCATGATGAACATTTTTGTGGGTTTTGTTATCGTCACCTTTCAGGAGCAGGGGGAGAAAGAATACAAAAACTGTGAACTGGACAAGAACCAGGTAGGATCCCAGGATGCGAGTTGTGACACCGCAGTCCTTGTCGAATACAGTGAAAGTTGCTGTATACATGTCTGTGTGTGTGCCCCCAGCGTCAGTGTGTGGAATACGCGCTTAAAGCTCGTCCTCTGCGGCGATATATCCCCAAAAACCCGTACCAGTACAAGTTCTGGTATGTGGTCAACTCTACTGGCTTTGAGTACGTCATGTTCATCCTTATTATCCTCAACACCTTGTGTCTGGCCATTCAGGTAAGTTGCATCTAAACTGGTAAAATGTGCTGTTTGCTACGGAGCCCCCTGAAATCTCACTCTTTGAAATCTGTCTTTTTCCAGCACCACGGTCAGTCTCACTTGTTCAACTATGCTATGGACATCCTGAACATGGTTTTCACCGGGGTTTTCACTGTGGAAATGATCCTCAAGCTCATTGCCTTCAAACCCAGAGTGAGTCTCCTCTTCTCTTCTCTTCTCTTCTCTTCTCTCCTCCCCTTTCCTCCCTTTTCCTCTCCTCTCCTCCTTTTCTCACTCATCAACAGTACAAGGTTCACTACGGAGCGTGGTTTGTGGCAACCCTGCTGGAATTACAGGAACATTTCAGCAATTACAGATGCATCTAATAAAGCAGAAGCTGTTACCCGTCACTCCTCTCTTTGGGCTGTCGTGACTCCTCTTCCAGTTATTCTTCATCCACACCCTTTCGTGCTCCTCACGCTTCTGTTCCTCTCCTCTTGCCCACGCCCTTCCCCTGCCCTCTCCTCCCACTGGCTGTGCATGCTGCCATACTAGGGTTATGTCGGGGACCCCTGGAACGTCTTCGATGCTCTGGTGGTGATCGGCAGTGTAGTCGACATCATACTCAGCCAGGTAGAACGACGACGTGTATGTACAACTCTGACGTTCCCTCGTCCTGGTCTGTCACCTCTTCTCCTCCACTCATTTACTTCTTTCTTCTCCGTCCCACTTTTGTGTTTTTATTTGGCTTTTTTTTGCCTTTTTTGCCTAATTATTTATTGGTCAGGAGGACTCTTACAATCAGCACCATACATGTAGTCCATCGACAAACAATGTTCAAATTAAAAATACGCTGTTTATTGTTTCTCAACGATGAGTGCTTGTTGTGTTTGGTGGACATTTATTTTTCCAGTCATTCTGCCAGGGAACCGTGGACAACTCAGTCAGCACGGTCATGCAGTTCTTGTTTAAAGTAGCTTAGTTTCAAATGATTCCATCATAAATGTGACACCTCAGCTTCAGTCTCTGATACCAAATCACAACTTTCAATGTTGTCATCTTTCTGCCATTCACTGCTTTTCTTCCTTGCTCTGTTTTCTCTGTTTCTCTTTTTTTGTGTGTCTTTGTCACATGTGCAGAACTATTTTGCTGATGCATGGAACACTTTTGATGCCTTAATTGTTGTGGGTAGCGTGGTTGATATTGCCATCACTGAAATCAATGTAAGTAGTCATTCTGGCACGCATACATGTCAGCCTCATTTTGACGCGTCTCAGAGGGCCTTGTCGTAGTTTCGTAGTTCAAGTTGGATTTTAAAGATCCTTTTCAGAAAACTTTGACACTTTGAAAACAATGACAATTCGATTTCTATGTCCCAAATCTTCTTTATCTGCCATGCTGCTACTTCAAGGCCTCTCTGGTTTGCAGTTTCTGCAAAACTGTTACCCTAACTCTTAAAAGTTTAAAGAGCTAGCAGTCAGTCAGTATTGGTCCCCCCTAAAGAGTTAAAAACTGCACAAAACTGTGACAATTTCAGCATAAAGCTTGTGTTGTGCTGAATTCGAACAGCCTAATGTTTTCCTCATCCTGTTATTGGTAGTTGTTGCATTGTCTAGATTCCCACAAACCAGCCAGGTATTACAGAACTCCCTCAGCTCAAAGGAAACCTTGTTAAGATAGTTTAAGAGGAATTGATCGTTACATTTTCAATAACGATGAAGGCTTGCATCCCATGTCTGCTGCTAAGATGAACATCCTGGAAGCTTTTGCATCACTCACAGTGAGATTGGTCTTGTGGGTCAAATCAAAGATCAGCATATCGGATTGTCTGGTACTGTGAGCCTGTTTGAACTGACTCGAAATAACCTTAGGCTTTTGGTTTCAAGTCGGCAACCATTCCTGTCGTCAAGGTGATAGTGGATCCAGGGGTAAGAGGCCCCCTTTCCATGTTTGAATTAAAACCTGCTCATTCTGCTGTGATCATCCCAAAGTCAAAGCACTCAAATAATTTTGTCATCACTCTGCTTTTTATGTACTAAAAATTGTGACGGCGTCACTGAGCTAAATGCTTTTGTGTGAATCCATCTTTGTCACCATTATTTCATGGTTAAATTGACACTTTAAAAGGCCTTGGCTTGTCTGTGTGCATGAGATGGGTCAGAAATCCAGTACATGGGAGATTTTCTCTGTTTCTACGTGGTTGCAACATAAATAATCTGGGTTGCACTGAAAAAAAAAAATCTGCATGACAAAACCAGAAACCGTGTTGGTGTTTGTTTCATTTATTGGAGGTAGATTTGCAGTGGTCTTGTGGTTGGTTTGACTCCAGAATGCTGTACACATCTCTTTGTACAGCAAATGCATGGTGTGCATGAGCGTCACGGTGTGTTGCTGTAAAGCTGTGCACACAGACTCATTCGGAGCAGCGCTGATTCATTTTTACACCATAGTTCAGAAACCACTGAATGTGTCTGTTAGACGATTGCATGAATAACAGATGAATATGGCACAGACCTCCTTCATCGCTGCATTTACTCAGAAGCAGCATCGTCAGGCTCGTCTTCCTCTCCTCACTGTTTCCTCCCTTCACTCAGAACACGGAGGACAGCGCTCGCATCTCTATCACCTTCTTCCGTCTATTCCGAGTGATGAGGTTGGTCAAACTTCTGAGCAGAGGGGAGGGAATCAGAACTCTTCTGTGGACCTTCATTAAATCCTTCCAGGTCAGCTGTTTGTTTAGTAATCAACAGACGGGGGGGGCAGGGGATGTACTCCAGTTTTCTACTACCCTACATAAAGTTTCCAACATGCTTCTCTTTTTTCCCCCAACAAGGCTCTTCCCTATGTTGCTCTCCTGATAGCCATGCTCTTCTTCATCTACGCCGTAATTGGGATGCAGGTGATTGCTTCTTTTAATTTAAACTGCAGTCAGAAACCCCGTGGCCTCCAGTGCCACTCAGATTTGTGGGAAAGTAAGAAACTGGTTGATTTATTTGTGTGTTCAGGTTTTTGGGAAAATAGCCATGGTCGACGGGACGCAAATCAATCGCAACAACAACTTTCAAACCTTTCCTCAAGCCGTCCTGATGCTCTTCAGGTGCGGCTTATTTTAACCGACTGGTTAAAAAACCTGCTTTTCCTCTCACTGGTGGATGTTTTTCTGCGCTCTGTGATAGGTGTGCCACAGGAGAGGCCTGGCAGGAGATCATGCTGGCCTGCCTGCCAGGGAAACTTTGCGATTCCGAGTCGGACTACAACCCCGGCGAGGAGCGAACCTGCGGCAGCGGCTTCGCCATTTTCTACTTCATCAGCTTTTACATGCTCTGCGCTTTCCTGGTACCTTTTTATCAGATCATTCACAGTTTTTCCATAAACCGCCACACTGACAACTACATTTCACATTTTTGTTTCAGATTATCAATCTATTTGTAGCCGTCATTATGGATAACTTTGACTACCTGACGCGTGATTGGTCAATCCTTGGACCGCATCATCTAGATGAGTTTAAAAGGATTTGGTCTGAATACGACCCTGAAGCCAAGTGAGTGTCCAAGAGACGGGACTGTCAATAAGAACGTTTGTCCGACTTAATAAAACTGTGTGACGTGTCTCTTGACTGCACCTGATGGCGTGTTGCCTTTGATTTAAATGCGTGTGGTCGTCAGGGGTCGGATAAAGCACCTTGACGTGGTGACCCTGCTGAG
>CAAE01014710.1:740144-769346 GCA_000180735.1 Tetraodon nigroviridis
AGCCCCCACTGGGCTTTGGAAAGCTTTGCCCTCACAGAGTGGCCTGTAAGGTGGGTTTCCTGCATGTGGGGGAAGACTGACCACGGTGGAAAGTGAAAATACAAGACTTCATAATGTCCACATTTAATGCGCCTCTGCATCCCTCTGCAGCGTCTGGTGGCCATGAACATGCCCCTCAACAGTGACGGGACAGTCATGTTTAATGCCACCCTGTTCGCTTTGGTCCGCACTGCCCTCAAGATCAAGACCGAGGGTGAGTCTGGACCCTTTATCTGCATCATCCAGGACTTTGCTCTTCAAAGTTCTATTAGCCGAAATGGAGATTATCAGCATCCTTACATCTTCACCCTTTTAGGCAACTTGGACCAGGCCAATGAGGAGCTGAGGATTGTGATCAAGAAGATCTGGAAGAGGACCAGCATGAAGCTGCTGGACCAGGTTGTGCCTCCTGCAGGCGGTCAGTAGTCACTACACAGGAAACCTCCCCTCAAAAAAAAAAAAAGTGTTGAATATATTTGCCCTATGTTTGATTAAATTAGATGTACGTGTTGTGCCTGTCCATATAAATATCATGTACATGCCTTTTTTGTTAATTGAGCATGTGTAAATGTTCTCTATTTGTGGCCTTGTAGCTGCTGATTTCTAATTCAACTGCATGTCTTTTAGTTTGCCACATTCTGTTCTTCCTTTGCTTCACCTCTTCTGCTGAGCTTTTCTCTTCCACAGCTGCTTTCAGAGTCTGTAGAGCGCTTAATCGCCAGCCTTCTTGTTTTTTCTCTTTCTGCCATCCTGAGCTCTCTGGTGCAGTTCTGTTTTAGCCTGGTGGCATAAAACTACTGTTACTTTAGGAAAAAAGAAAGCAAGACCTTGCCAAGAAAGACAAAAATCACAAAAATGGTAACCAACTTAATCATATATCTGCTAAATGGAAAATCCTGCAAACATTCGCACAGAATAAATAAGTCTTTCTTTGCAAAGTGGGGCTCCCTCTCTCTCTCTCTCTCTCTCTCTCTCTCTCTCTCTCTCTCTCTCTCTCTCTCTCCCTCTCTCTCTGTCTCTCTCTCTCTCTCTCTCAGGCTGCATCAGGTAGTGCAGAGAAATTTGGGTTAAAGCCTGAACTCTGAGCACAGAGCTTAAAAATCTGCCATCTTTACTTCATTCATCTCAAGTTAAAAGGGGTGAGGTAAACCTGGCAAAGACCAGCTGATTTCCTCACACTCTGATTCAGCCTCCTTTTTTCCTTTAGTCTCTCTCTCCCTAGTTTGCTTGAGCAGCCACTTCTCTGAGTGAATCAGACCTGTGCTTGGTCGACCTCCCTGCATGGCTCTAATAGTACTAGCCTGATTTGCATATCTGCCTCTTTTGCTCCCTTCCTGCCTGTGCTGCTGACTACTGAACGTGTGCACGCTGTCTGTGTCTTTTACTGATCGCTCCCAGATTGTTTAGTGGAGTAAAGTGAACTCTGCAGTCACCGTGCTGGGTAGCGCTGCTGTCCTGGTTCACGCTTCTTAGTCACGACTGTAGTATGTATTTCACCTGCAAAGTGAAGACGCCCTAAAACATCCTCATGTTGTCAAAGGGCTGTTTGAGGGACGAGACCTGGCTTTAAGGCCAAGGTCAGACTCAGGTGAAGGTTGGGGTTAGGGCTGGAGTTGGGTTAGGCAAGTATAGCTGATGGTTAAGGTCAGGGACAGTGGAATGCATAATGTCTATAAGTCCTCGCAACAATATATACAGGACTGTATTTCCACGACCATAAGGCGCACTTAAAAGTCATAAATGTTCTCCAAAATGTGCGACACGCCCTACGGTGGCCCTAATATATTGCTGTAAGGCGGACGTAGTTGAGACACCATGAGAACGTTAAAGGGAGGGTGTGGGCGTGGCTTGTATCTAACGGACACCAGCGCCGGTGTGAGCGTGATGCTGAACATCGGTGTTTCGGCGACCCTGAAACCGGCAGAGACGCTGGTGAAGCCCAGTTTAACCTGGAGGCGATCAGCTCCGAGGAGGATCATGGGAATCGAGCAGCCGCCAGACGATTTAAGATCCATGAATCACAACCAAACTCAGTTTTGCTCCCGCTGCCTTTTTAAAAACACACACTTGCATGCATGTTTCACCGGTGTGTTTTACCATGCCTGCGCCCTATGAACCGGGGTGCCCTATGGTCGTGAAAACACGGTATATAGATATATTATATTTATATATAAAATGGTGAGTTTGTTGCCTAGATTTATTTTCTGACTCAGAGAGTTTGAGGTTATTTGTGTTGTTTTTATTTTGCCGTTTATATTTGCCGCCTCTATGACATGAATCGCAGGAATATTGTGTTATTTGAACCTAGAGTCTTTAGAAGTCTTTTCAGCTTTCATGCTCATGGCCAGCAGGCCGGTGGTGGACAGGGTTGGATGAAGGACTTCTGTTGGATGACAGTGGAGGGTTAGACACTCTTCCGGAGTTTGTTTGGTGTTGATTCTGGAGGCCTCGGTGTGTCTGGTCTGTTCACTCAGATGACGAGGTCACTGTGGGGAAGTTCTATGCCACCTTCCTGATACAGGACTACTTCAGGAAATTCAAGAGGCGCAAAGAGCAAGGTCTTGTGGGTAAGCGCTCGTGGGAGAGGCTCAACACCACCATGGCTTTACAGGTGAGTGACGCACACTTGACCCTCGAGTTCTCCTCACTACTGTTGTGCTCCACATAATAACAACTGTAAAAAACTTGATTCATACAACCTGGATTTACAGGAAAACATAACAAACACATACATACAAACAGAAAAACATCAGCAAGATCTAAATAAAGGATGAAACAGGCGGACATGCCAACAGCAGTTAAATAACTGGATGGTGAAACCAAATAGTCCATAGTTTCGTTTGCTGAAAACAGACCGACTGTCCTGGTGGTTTCGTTTCTACAGCCACTGTCTTTGCAGGCCGGCCTCCGCACGCTGCACGACATCGGACCGGAAATACGCAGGGCCATATCATGTGACCTGCAGCAGGAGGGGCTCGTAGAAGGTCATGAAGATGAGGAAGAAGAGCAAATCTACAGGGTATCTACAGAGGGCAGAGATCGGCTTAAGTTCTTGTTTTCTTCTTCTTCTAATGCGGAGGCGTTTGTTTCTCACTGGAGTCTGGCATCTCCTTGCAGCGCAACGGAGGCCTTTTTGGGAACTACATGAACCACGTCAGTGCGGATAAACAAGGCTACTCCCATCTGACCACCGTCACCCAGCGGCCCCTGCAGATCCTGCCCCTCTCCTGCAGCGCCGCGGTGGAACCCACGAGCACGGAGGGGAGCGCCAGCGGGGAGGAGAGAGCCAAGAACCCCTCACCCATCCACAACCATTACCACCACCCTCACAACCATCCCAGCTGCCATCAGTCGACAATCCCCTCCAACGCCAATCTCAACAACGCCAACGTGCCCTCACTGCTGGCCATGAACGCCGGGAGGCAGCAGAGGTGTTTGTTAAGGCGAGACCGCCCCGCCTCCACTAAGAATGGCACATCGGCGTGCACGTACACTAAAGGAGCCCATGACAAATGTTGGAAGTCACACCCGACCAGGTGAATTTGAGTGGGATTTGCGTTGATTGTACTATTGTTTGTCATCTTTTTGTGTCACAGGGACATCACGAGTTATTTTCAAACTCATTAATGAATTAGGAAAAAATGTTTCGGACCAAGCAAAGACAGGAAAACCCTAACCCAATTCCTATGAACACATTTTTACTTTTTTCCTCTCTTTTTTCCACGCTGACACGTCCAGTCCGCGGAGCAGAACCTGCCGCTACCAGTCCCACGTTAGGTGTGTGCAATCTCCTCTGAAAGGCCTTATCGGCTGAACGATGTTTTGTGGGAAATCTTGAGCCATCTTGAGTCTCTGACTTCAGATTTTGTCGTCATCACAGCTGAATCACAGAACGATTCCTCTCTCACAGGTCAGAGAGCAGCAGCAGCCCCAACGTCTGTCAAGAAGACGACAGGGACGGGGACAGCGACGAGGACAGGGGCTCGGGGGTGTACTACAGCGGGGAGGAGTTTTATGACGATGACATCATGCTCGCGAGGGACAGGTAGCAAGAAACATCCGCTGGCCCAGATCTGTGCAGGACAACAAACAACACACAACACAAGTAAATTTTGATAAACACAAATCATTTTTGTCCTTTTTTTTACAGGGTAGCAAAGACTGACAGGGACGATGGTGCCCGGGAGGTTTCTGCTGACGACCATCTTGATGCTTTCTACCACGATGACCAGCAGCCGATATACCAAACCGACAGGCGTTCGCCCAGGAGATGGTTTCTGCCCTCACCCCAAGGTATCGTTTTTTTTTCTCCCTCAGTCTGATTAAACTGACTCTACCACAGGTTTCCTGAGTCAAGCACTTTATCAACCTGTTTCCAAAAGATTGATGATTCGGCTGGGTTACACATTCATTTTTCTTTGGTCGTTTCAGCCTCAACGAGGCCATCTTTTCATTTCGAGTGTCTTCGCAAAAGGAGCAGTGAGGAGGAGGAGAGCCCGCCTCCCCCTTCCCCAGCCTGCACAGCTCTCCCGCTGCATCTGGCGCAGCAACAGGTAGACGCGCTGGATTCAGGCGGAAATGCAGTTAGACAGAACTCGTGCGGCCTCCTGACGTATTTCCTGTGTCTCTGTCAGGTGATGGCGGTGGCCGGCCTCGACGGCAGCGGACTGCACCGCCTGTCGCCCGCGCGTTCGCTCAGCTCCTGGACCACGCCCCCCGCCTCACCCATCCACCCCGACAGCTTGCCCAACTACACGCCCCTGATACAGGTGTGACAAACGGTGCCAATAAGCTAACGTTGCTTGGTGAATTTAGCGTCACTCGCGGCGTGCGCTTGGTGCTGCAGGTGGACTGGCACAGATCCGACAGTGTGGGCAGCATCCCTACGGCAGTGAAGAGGAGTTTGTGGTACACGCAGGGCCAGGATGCTCCTCCCAGCCGCAGCCGCTCCCCGTCACACCTGCAGCCGCCGGGTGATGGCCTCTCACACTTCCTGCAGAAGAGGGGCAGCGCCAACAGCTTGGTGGAGGCGGTGAGTGAAAAACAGAAATCAAACAAGCGAACTCTGGTCCCGGGTTTACGCTGACGCATGTGCGTTGCTGTCCGGCAATTTACACAAGATGCATATTTTTTCAATGGGAACCAGCGGCCCTGCTGGATCCAGAGCCGCAGCCAGTGTACACTGGCGCGTTGACTTGTGTGGAATCTAATCAGCTGTGTGGTCGTGACAGAGCCGCACCCAGGGTAAACTGGGGAGGGGGATCTTCTTTTGACTCCACCTCCGCTGTTCTCAGGTGCTGATCTCCGAGGGTTTGGGCAAATACGCCAAGGACCCCAAATTTGTGTCGGCCACCAAGCACGAAATCGCGGAAGCCTGCGAGATGACCATCGACGAGATGGACAGCGCCGCCAGTAACCTCCTGAACGGCAGGATGGACGACGACGATGACGTGAGAAGCAGCAGAGGGGAGTCAGACCTGCAGGACACGAGTCGTCTCAGCGACCGCAGCGTCCGCGACTACAGCGACGAGGAGCCGTGCGCCGCCGTCAAGTGCGAGGAGGACCTGACGGATGAGATGATATGCATCACCTCCCTATAGCAGGACCTCACACGACAAAGACTTTGTTTTTTCTACCACTAGAATATGCACTGCGGGGTCTCTGTTCAGAACCATCCTGCGACAGACAGAACGCAGACGGACAAGAGAACAAAGTGCCTTCTTTTCTCTCTCGAGGTGTGAAGGACAGACGAACTCTGCAAACACTGAAGGCAGGACCGACCAGGGTGGCTCTCACTCAGCAGGAATCCTGGAGGGAGGTTTTTTTTTTCATGATTCACTTGACAGCCTCATAAAACCAGTCAAAGCTCATGCAGTCAGGTTTCCCCAAAACTTCTGACAGATTTGATGGTGATGCTGTGACGTCCATACTAGGTGAGGACTCCATGGACTTTTATCTTCCCCGCAGCTTCACGCCCAGTCTGGTGTGTTGTCTGTCAATGTTTCCATCTCAAGTGTCTGTGTAATTCACGTCTACCTGTTTTGTTTTGGGTTTTTTTTTTTTGGCATAGTTTGAGCACAGTATGATGTTGCACAGTCGATGCAGTCAGTTCACAAGTATGCAGCCTAATGAAAAAGAGTTTCAGGATTGGGATGAGTGTGTCGTCCATCCCACGAGCGATGTGCTTGCTTCCACTCTGTTCTTCAGCATATCTTGCTTTCTTGCCGTCTTCCTGACACTATTCTCTAAACACGTCCACTGTTGCTGATCTGAGAGAGTCCAACCCTGTAGAACAGAGCTCCAAGCTGTGGAGCTGCTCATCCAGCAGTAAGAGCCCATCGCGTCTGAAACGTCTGCTCACACATGCGGCCTGCCCCTGTGTGAAAAGCGTCGGGTGTGACAGAAGTACCCTCCTGTTCTCTGGAATGACAGTGCTAGAATCCGAAGATGGTTTTGCTAAGATGCTTGATTTTTTTTTCTCTGTTTGCTACAAATTCCAAAATTGACGTATAAAAAATAATGTGTGCTTTTTTAAGAAAAAAAAGACACACAACCTCATCACACCTCCAGTAGACACAAGTCACGAACCCGGCTCGACTATCCAGGGTTTAAACTTCACTTGTCTCAGCGCTCAACATGAAACACATATCACGCGTTCCTCAGGCATATCCTTCCGTTCCACGTACACACCAACACACTGACACACGCTGCAACTGTCTGACACCAACCGTGCCCACACAAGGTTCACGGTCCTCTTTCTATTAAATGCATCAACTCTGGGAATTTTCTTTCAGGCAACTAAAACTTTGATTGTTCCACTAGAATTTCTCTCTCATTTGTAATTAGCTCAAAAGGGAAATTTTCCTTTTAATGCCGATATTTAAATTCCATGCTTTTTTTCCTAAATGTATGTAATGTGGTTTTTACATGAGCCGTTGATATTAGCTCTTTTCTTTAGTGTGTGACATTTATTTATTTATTTATTTATTTATTTAATTTTGTGTTCCCACCACAGTTTTCAAAACTCCAATGGTCTAAAACAGCTGCATGTTTGTAGAGAAGACCCTGCCCGCTCTCCACACATCCCACTGCTACTGGGTGTTTGGGGTAACACTGCCGTAAACACCATTTCAGGTCTGCAAACCAAACCCGGTTTGTCGCAGTCTAAGTTCTGACCTGAACTGGCTTGGCCTCTGCAAACAGAAGCGCTGCTTCATATGTCAAACCGAAACCAAATGTCATGTGTCCCAGTTACGGGCACATTGATATTCAAATATTACTGCCAGCGCTTGTGGTTTTGTGTTTTTTTTTTTTTTTTTTAAATGGAGATACTCAATTAGATATGTATATAAAATGAGCCAAATATGAGGCTTATTTTGATCCGTGCATGAAAATAGGGCAACTGGAACAGCCTGTCATTCCTGGGCTGTAAACTAAATAAACAGACATCGTTTGTGTCAGTGGGCTACGTCCTCTGGTCAGGAATTTGGCATCAAAGTTACATTATCAGTTAGAAACTGTTGGATTACTGGCTCATTATTGGATGACTTAGGGTGACAGTGCATGTGGAAATCATAAAATAACCACCGTTAGATTACACAATTACAATGACATCTTTTCTTAAGAGGTGAAATGATATAACTATAAAGCTCTCTATATTTTATCTCAAAAGATGGACAACATTACTCCAAACTAAGGTGGTGACCACTTTTGCAACCACTTTCTCTTCTTTCTTTTTTCTGTGGTGTTTACAAACCCCAAGAATAAGTTTAGAATTTAAAACACTAGTTATGCTATTATCTGTTGCGCTGCGCTGTTGTATCAACAGCAACTACACCCAAACCTAATGTGGTGTAGTTCTGGTGTCATCTCAGATGAACTGTTTCTTTGATAGCTAATGGAGTCCAGGATATCCTGAAGACCAGAATTGTTTTGCCTCATTTCATTAGAAATTTTAAAATCAAAAATAGCTCCAAAAAACATGACACAAAGCTTTTTGTTTGTTTTTTTGCGTGACTGACAACTTTATTTTTGTACCACTTTGCTGCTTCACAGGTGAAACAATATAAAATCTGTACAGTGTTTGTAAAAATGTAAGTGATTAACTTGAAGATGTCGGCTTTCTACCAGGTTTTTTTGTTCATACATTAAAGACAACATAGCTCCAAATACTTTGTAGCATACGTGGTGGTACCTTTTAGAGTTTTGTACAACGGAAAACAAAACCTCTGTTTTGTACATTTGACAATCCTGACAAAACAAAACAAAACAAAAAAAAAAACACTAAACACCCGAGAAGGATTTTTGTAAGTCAAGATAATAAAGTAACAAGGACAAAAATTGGTCTCAAGTGTCTATTTACAACCAAGAAAAGAAAACAGTACAAGGTAAAGTGTTTTTTGTGTGAATTATGTAAATGATTTGTACAAAGATTAGTCAGTCACACACCAGATCATCACAAACAACATGTAACATTTGGCCGCAACCCCATTTCCAACAAAGTTGTGACTATTATTCACACAAGTGACAGCTTCATAGCATTATTTCTAGTTATCAGCTACATCAAACACAACTAAGCCCTGTTTCAAATTAAATTTAACCAGAACAATGCAGTACAGTACCAGAGTAAATATCAAGCAATTCAAGTGCAATTCAATTTTATTTAGGGTGCCAATTTATAAGAATGTTATCTCAAGACCCCTTACAGTTTACACATTAACACAAATAAAAGAGTAGCAGGGCAAAACTCCACACTGAGTACCGGTAAGTCATGGGCGACAGTGGCAAGGAAAAACTCGCCTTGAACAGGCAGAAACCTTGAGCACAACCAGTCTCAGTGTAGACGAGCATCTGCTGCACCATTAAGTCTTTAGCTGACACAAAAAGTCTTTAGTGAACACAAAAGCAGATAACTAGGGAGGGATTCTAAAAAACCTATAAAAATTCAAATGAAATTGAGATAATGTACCCTTTTTTATATCTCCACTTGAATTTTTATGGATTAAAAAAAACATCTTTAGTATTAAATTATTACATTTGTCTAACAAAATAAAATCACTCCAGTTGGAAGCTGGTAAAGCTGCTGTCAGACAACAACCCGGCGGCGTTCTGAGGAGTTCTCAGCTCCGTCTTCTCCACACTCACCTCACCCTTCACCTCTGGGTCTCCAGGGTCGGCGGCTGGTACACGGGCACCCCCGGGTCCACGAGAGCGGGGCGACCTCTGACGATGTCAGCGGCCTTCTCCGCCATCATGATGGTGGGAGCGTTCAAGTTGCCGCTGACGATGCTGGGCATGATGGAGGCGTCCACCACACGCAGGCGCTCCAATCCCAGGACGCGCGTCTCCGAGTCCACCACGGCCGCAGGGTCGGAGGGGGAGCCCATCTTGCAGGTGCAGGATGGGTGGTAGGCGCTGTCGGCTTTTTTGCGGATAAAGGCGTCGATATCGGCATCCGATTGCACCGCAGGTCCGGGTTGAACCTCGGAACCACGGAACGGGTCGAACGCCTTCTGCGCAAATATCTCTCTGGATAATTTGACGCACTGCCTGAACTCCCACACGTCAATATCTAAAAAGATGAACACGAAAGTCAGAGAAGACTGAGGACTGGATGATTGTGCCCTTTGATGGCTTTGGTTTTCCACAGTTTAGCAGTCGTACCGGTGGAGAGATAGTTAGGCTGCAGAAGCGGGTGGTCCAGGGGGCTGGCGCTCTTCAGCTTCAACCAGCCTACACTTGTGCTTCTCATTGGTCCAACATGAACCTGCAGCTCAGACAGAAACACCTTTTATTCTGCTGTTTGGGATCACTCTGTTACCGTGTTTGTTCAGGATTTAACTTCTAGGCTCTGAAATCAGTCCAGCCGTCAGTAGTCACACCTGATAGGCTTCGATCTTGGAGGCGACGCGTCCGTGGTCGATAACCTGCGATGGCAGAAAGTGAAACTGGATGTCGGGGTGTGTGACGTGTGGCCGGCTTCGGATGAAGCCTCCACTCTCCAAGTGGGCTGTGGCTCCGTAACCTACGAGAAGGTCGTCACGGTGAAGTCAGGCGTCAGGAGTGTTTGTTATCAAAGACGGGGGGAACTGCACTGTGATAATTCACATCAGGACGCCATTTCATACATGTGAGCAGTAGAAACCATGTGTGAGTCAATCAGAGGAAGATGACTGCCCACTGGGACCAGTATGAGGGCACCATTCAAAGACAGCTGCTCAGACTTAGATTTCCACCAGTGGGGAGGTGTCCACCATCCAGGGGGCAACCGAGGGGCTCACGTGTCACTACGGTCTAGAGCTACTGCTATCATAGTTAACCATGGCAGCAGCACCCCAAAAATAAAGTGAGCACACCTGCTGCTGAGCATGAGCTGCCAAGCTGGAGAAAGGAAGCTCTAGATGTGTGTGGCTGTCCAAATATTGTGACGATGCCCCATAAATATGAGGAAAACAGTGGTCAAACGGCGTGTTTTCTGTGTCAGTGTGCTCTCTCTGTCCGTGTACCAGTAAAGAGAGTAAGCCACTCCAGGCCTATTTTGACCATCTGGAAAGGCTTCTGGGCTTTGTACAGGGTGATGGGCTGCCTGCACTGCTGCTGAATATAAACCTCCAGATGGTCCTGCAGGTTCCTGCCAACACCTGAAAGACAGCAGTGAGAAAAGGTGCACAGATGCTTGTTGAAATAACCATGACGCCTCAGCGGGAGTAGTTTGTACCGGGTAAGTGCTGAACCAGTGGGATGTCCAGTTGTTTCAGGTCATCTGCATTTCCCACCCCTGAGAGCAGGAGGAGCTGTGGGGAGTTGATGGCTCCACCACTAAGTATCACCTCTTTTTCTGCAAACGCCTGGATGAAAATTAACGACTTTTGGGTGAGCAGGAAACAGCACAGCTTTTAGATAGAACATCTCAAATAGAAAAAGGAGTGGCTGAAAATGAGTACTAAGTAAACTAAGTAAGTTAATTACATGGAACAAAATGTACATTTAAAAAATGAGTATGTTAAAAAGAATAAAACTACGTTGGTCTTACTCTTTTCTTTTGACCCTTCTGTATGTACTCCACACCGACAGCACGCTTCCCGTCAAACAGAATCCTGCTGGTGAGGCAGCGCACCTCTGTCTGCAGGTTGGGGCGGCCCAGCGCGGGCCTCAGGTAGGCACTGGCTGTGCTCCACCTTCTCCCTGCACACACACTATCGTCGCTTTCAAATACCAAAACCTGTTTAACGTACCAAAAAGGTCATTTTTGGACCTTTATGAACGGTCATATCCATCCAGCCCAGGCCCTCCTGCTGGTATCCGTTCATGTCGTCAGTGAAGGGGTATCCTGTCTGCTGCCCCGCCTCGATAAAGGCTTTATGAAGAGGGTGATTGGTCTTCCCTCTGGTCACATGAAGAGGTCCGCTACCCCCCCGATACCTGCGGTCCAAACAGCGAACAAACGTATCAGAGGAGGTGTCACAGAGGAGTCGTCGTCAGTGATGACACTGAGAGAACTGTTTCGTTACCAGATATGGTCAGATCATCTCATCCAAACTTCAGAATTTACAGTAAATCCAGAAAAACTTGCATATAAGGAGGCCTAAAGTGTCATAACCTGTTTTCCCCCAGCTCGTGACACTGGGCTTTCCTGAAATAAGGCAGGCAGTGCTCGTAGTCCCAGCCGTCGGCCCCTTCGCGCTGCCATCGGTTGTAGTCTTCAGCGTGCCCGCGGATGTACACCATGGCGTTCAGCGAGGACGAGCCGCCCCAGACACGGCCCCTCGGCCAGTACAACACCCGGTTGTCCATGTTGTCCTGAGGCAAAGTGTGGTAGTACCAGTTATACCTAAAATACCAAGAGACACAGGTTAAAGATGCTGGGTAAAGAACACAAACAAGAACCTGTCACAAGCTTTTGAAAGATAAATTTACAGTGAGAATGATTTAATTGTTTTTGCTGCTGCTCAAGGTGTGGATTGTGATAGAAGTGTGGACTGTTTCTACTGTACTTGTCATCACAGAGGTTGTAGGTCAGCGCGGCGGGCATGTGCGTCTTCCACGACAGGCGCAGGCTGCCCAGCACCAGGTCCCTGGGCCCGGCCTCCAGCAGCAGCACCGATTCGTGCGAGTCTTCGCTGAGGCGATTGGCCAGAACACAACCCGCTGACCCCGCCCCCACAACCACGTAACTGTAACAGGGTGTTTGTTGGTTCCGTTTTGCTGCCGTGGAGCCAAACTTTCGGTACTGGTCTCCGGATGAGGGATGGAAAAAAGGCCCGCCCTCATTTTTGGCTCCGGTGGGACATATACATCGTGACAAATGGCTAAAGCGGGCCCTGATGTCTCGCAGAAACCTCCCACCAGTCATAACTCTTCGGGGTCCAGTTTGGCTTAAGACAGGCAGAAACAACATCTCGGTCCTGAAGAGTTTTCCTCATTCACTGAGAATCACAAAAACACACTCATTAATGTCAGATCTCTACACGCAGGAGCTAAAATCCAGGTCCTGAGGTTCTGCAGTACAGTTTTGCTGGTTTTGCTCTGATTCTCTTGTGTATTTTAGAGTTTTTTGTCATTCTCTCACTACTTCCACCAGTCCTTATTACCTCTTAACTCCTGTCTACATTTATCAGCTGGTAAATGAACAACTACAAACATATAAGGCTCACTGACCTGTGTGATTTGTCATGGTTGACTGGCTGCAATTCAGGGAACTTCAAGTTCCTTCGCTTGTTTCAAGTGGACCACTTATATTTGGGCTTATAGACAGTGAGCTGTTGTGCACTTTCATTACTCTCAAATTCAGTCTGATCCCAACGCAAACGTCTTTTTTTTGTTGTTGGAGAGTGAATCACATCAGTGCACAGCAGATATACTGCATTCAAATGTTTCCTCTGACTAGAAAAGACCTGTTAAAAGCCCAACATACTCAGGCCAGCACACAACATTATCTAACTAGGTCATATCCGTCGGGTCAATAAAACTAGAGAGTATAGAAGTTTAACAATCAGTCTGCAAACAAGCAGTACATCAGAACTTTCACACAAGCCCAGGATTAGCAAACTGAGATTTCCATGTCCTTCATGTTCAAATTCAACTTTAAACAATGACACTGCAAGTTTGGTGCATGCCTTCTATCACAATTTAATTACAGGCAAAGTTTCGGTGTTATACTGAAGCAAACAGCAACTCCTGTTTTCGATCTGCTTCCACACAAGCGTCGTTTTTGACGCGCCTGCAGAGTTCCGTTATCCAAACGGCACATTGAAAGGTTCAACTTTGTTTGTGCTCGAGTTCAGCCAAATGGTACCTAGAAACAGTAAGATTGAAGAGGGAACATACCTTAAATAAAAATGTTGCACCTGCTTCGGCCGAAGCGGTCAAACTACCGCTGCGCGGTCGATCCGGGTGTTAAGGAGAAAGTTAAGGGAAAGTTCGCTCCACTTCAGGCGCCGATCAGCGGGATTTCCCTTAGTTTTCTTCTTAGGGTCTGATTGGAAATTAGTGTCGGTGGGTGGAGATTCTAAAGGTTGTCAGACAGATTTATTAGTGTTGAAAAGAAAACAAATCCATTTGAAATCTTTAAAAAAATCAAATCATGTATGTGGGAATTTAATGTCAGAGAATGCGCGTCAGGTTACGTCGGTTTAGTTCACATTATTATTATTATGCAAGGTTAGATCTCTGCGTTCAACAGGACTTGTATTATTATTATTGTTTTATTATTATTAACAATAATATTAATATTTATAATAATATTTATTGTTGTTGTTGTGATAGACAGTGTTATTTTTTTAAGTAATAGAGGTAGTAGCAGCAGTAGCGGTAATGGTAATGGCAGTAAGTCAAGCGGACCCGAGCATAGCTGCCTGGCCGGTTTACCGGAACGGGTAACTCGGACATTAACAGAAAATATGCAAAATGCCAGAGTAGCAACAACGTTAGTTGCTTTTGTTGAAAAATGTAGATGTCAACAAGAATTGAGGCGGTGGAGATCGTTTAAATACAGAATTGTCCACCCAACCCACCACATTAGGATAAAACGCCCACTCTCCAGTCCTGTAGGTGGCGGTAGTGATCACACAAATCTTTTAGGGCGCGAGCAAGACTCGGACCGGAATGTCGTGTCACGTGACCCAAACAGGAAACCGTTTGCGCTTGTCACAGAATCCATTCAAAAAAAGCTGATGTTCACCGCGAGTTTATGGTGCAAAACAGCACAAACTCCTTTAAATATTAGTGGCTAATTTTCTTAAATTACAAGAATGACTCAGGCCGACAAAGAGCAGGACAACGGGAAGGAGAAAGAGAAGGAACGAGAGAAGGAGAAAGAGAAGGAGCAGCAGCGCGGTGTGAAAAGACCCATTGCTCCTCCAACCATCCCCGAACCTCTTCAGGAGGTGAGTTAGGAACGTTCTGCTGATCTTGCATGGTTCACAATGTTAAAAAAAGACCCTCTAGTCCAGATTCCAACGGCTGAGCAAATTGACTTTTACCAAGGGACAAATTTAAGATGAAATAAAAGTGAATTCATTAGTTTTTTCAACTATCAACAGTTCATGGAGCTTCAAATAGACATTACGTTCACATGGACCCTCAAGTGCATCTGTGTTTCGGAAAAAAAAGATACAATATCATTGGTGTGTGGCATTTGTGCATTCTGTCTGTCTGATTCACATAATAATGTAATGCTTTTTCTTATAATCCGTCTCTCTGCGTTTGTTTCCAACAGCAGATACAAAGTAACTTTATCGTTGTGATCCACCCTGGATCCAGGACACTTCGCATTGGCAGAGCCACAGACACTCTCCCAGTAACGGTCCCACACGTGATCGCGCGGAGGCACACACAGAGTGGACAGGCCAGACATGAGGATGCCTGGTTGCTAAGAGAAGGCCTAAATGTATGTCACTCTTCACCAAATATACTCACAAACCTGTCTTTGACTTTCTCTTTTACGGTGGTAACATTTTTTCAACATTTGGATTTATTTCTACCTGCTTCCACATAACAGAAAGCAGAGAGTAATGAGCAGAGACAAAATGGACTAAAAATGGTTGACCAGGCTATCTGGTCCAAGAAGATGTCAAATGGGATGCGTAGAACACCGGTTTCAGCTGAACAGGTGTGTAATCGTGAAGAGGATACCGCACATAAAAACAAAGTCCTGTCAATCTGTTAAACGTTGAAGTCTATGGATAAATGTGTCCTTTGTTTTACGTGTCTCTCTGTTAAGGCCAGAGCTTATAACTGTCAGATCCGTCCAGCTGTCTTAGACACCAGCTCCAGGGTCAAGTGGACTAACACTATCCACCAACCACCCTTTTTGGTGGGAGAAGAGGTCAGAGGTCATTGAATATAACAGAACTGGTTTATATTACAACAATTAGAGTTAGATATTTTCCTTTTCTCTTCCAGGCTCTTTATGTGAACCCTTCAGACTGTTACAACATCCACTGGCCTATTGTCAGAGGCCAGCTCAACCTGCACACCGGTCCCGGAGGTTCGCTCACTGCCGTCCTGGCTGACCTGGAAACGATCTGGGGCCACATCATTCAAAAGCAGCTGGATATACCTCTGAAAGATTTAAAGGTTGCAGCAAAAACATTTTTCCTTGCTGCCTTCTGCATAGCATGCTGGATACATGGATTTGCTGCATACATATCATAAAAGGAAAGGGTTTTACATTTTGATGGTCTGCTTGCCTTCCAGTATTACCGGTGCATCTTGTTGGTCCCTGACATCTACAACAGGCAGCACATTAAAGAAGTTGTCAACATGCTACTGCTCAATATGGGCTTCTCAGGTATTGCTAAGCAGATATGCCTGAATGTCCATGACCTGTTTAGTGCAGAGTGTAATCCATTTTTCTCTCCTGTCCTCCCACTGCTTGGTGCGTGTAGCTATCATTGTGCACCAGGAGTCAGTGTGCGCTACGTTTGGCAGTGGCCTGAGCAGCGCTTGTGTTGTGGATGTGGGAGACCAGAAAACCAGCTTGTGCTGTGTTGAGGATGGAGTGTCCCACCGGAACTCAAGGTTGGCTACAAAACAATTTCTTTACACAGATTGTGGAGCAAATTAAGATGTCTAATCCACAACAGTGATCTGTTATTTATGATGGCAGCAAATCACTGATAGTAAAGAGGGGATGGTGTTAACGTGTGTGTTATTGTTCCCAGGGTGTGTTTGGCGTACGGCGGCTCAGATGTGACCCGCACTTTCTTCTGGCTCCTGCAGAGGGCCGGCTTTCCCTACAGGGAGTGTCAGCTGGCCAACAGGTTGGACTGTCAGTTGCTGCAGCATCTGAAGGAGACCCTCTGCCATCTAGAGCAAGTGCGTATCGGTGTGGGGTGGGCTCTGAGCGAAAGAAGTGCTGCTGGAGCAGAATATCAGCATCTTTAGTTCTAGCTTCCAGTCGCTTTCTCAAGGACTGACTTAAAATGCTGTCCCCCCAGGACATATCAGGACTACAGGATCATGAGTTCCAGACACGTTTTCCAGAAGCGCCGGCGCTTCTCTATCAGGTCCGACTGGGGGATGAGAAATTACAGGTACCTAGTTTAAAAAAACTTCAAAACTACTCATTACCGTTGGATCTATTTAATATACTTTTATCTACAAATATAATGTCTTTACATACTTTAGGCACCAATGGGTCTTTTCTACCCAACCACGTTTGGCATTGTAGGTCAGAAGATGACCTTTCTTCAGTACCGTTCCCAAGGTGACCCCGAAGATCCTTATGATGAACACTTTCTACTTGCCACACAGAGCAAACAGGACCAGGTGACAAACAAATTATTCTGTATATTATTATTCTATATATTATTGTTATTTTTAAAGAAGGAAATTGTCTTATACCTGTTTTTTCTGCAGTCCTCTAAATCAGCTGCTGAGAGGAAGGCTGTTTCCAGAGCAGGAGGAGGTCTGGAAGGAGAGATGAGCTGCCAGGGAGGAGTTGGGGATCTCTCTGGGGGTAGTGCTGCTCCAGGAGGGATGAAAAGTGGAGAAATGGAGGTTGGTCCTGCTCAAGGGGAGGGCCTGATGGGAGCTGCAGGAGAGGGGGAAGAGCTATCGTCTGCTCACCTCTCCAGGAAGAGTGCCATCATGAACCAGTTTGAGAGCAAAGCTCTGGGCCTGGATAAGGCCATCCTGCACAGCATCGACTGCTGTGGTAAGAAAGAAAAGTGCGCAGAATGATGTGTGTTCAAGAGCACATTATAAATAGTTTTATTCTTAAGAGAATCTGTTTCATCCTGACTTTTCTTTGACAGTGTCAGATGAAACCAAGCGAAAGATGTACAGCTCCATCTTGGTTGTGGGAGGAGGACTCATGTTTCAAGGTGCACAGGAGTTTCTGCTCCATCGCATCATCAACAAGATGCCCCCATCGTTCAGAAGGCTGATGGACAACGTGGAAATTATCACAAGGCCAAAGGTAACATGACACACACACACACACACTAAATGTGCTCTAACACACAAAGTCAGACAGAGTGGTTTTAATATTTGGGTTAATCCACACCGCTGGTCTAATCTGTAAACATTACAGGACATGGACCCACGGCTAATATCATGGAAGGGAGGTGCGGTGCTCGCATGTTTGGACACCACTCAAGAGATGTGGATCCACCAGAGGGAGTGGCAGCGTTTTGGTGTCCGAATGCTTCGCGAGAGAGCTGCGTTTGTTTGGTGAAACAGAACAGATTTCACCAAAGCAAGGACACATTAAGCTCAGAACGTGGATTTGTGTTTGTCATCTGATCTTGTAATAGGGAAGTAATGATGATACTTGGTGGCCCGGCACATTGTATTATACTTAATCATCATTATCACAAATTCAAAATGAGACACTCGGTTCCCAAGCTCCAGTTAATAAATAAAATATTTTCTATAGAAGACTGAATAAGGGAAAATCTGCTTTTCTTTTTCTTCATAAGGGCAAGATATGATGTTTGCTTTGATAGAGATTTGAAACCAAAACACAGCAAAAACACTGTGGTAACAAGTTCAACATAAAGGTTTATTTATGTTTAACAAGGTTTAATTAAGCCTGAACAACACTAAAGACAATTATCAAATATAATAACAACAATGCCAGCTTGGTTGTAGCATAAAAGAGTGACGTAGATAGCTGCTGCATCTGCCAGTCTGGCCCCTACGTGTAGGAATTCCCAGACGGGCATCATGAAACTGCTCAAGGCAGCTGCAGCTAGCAAGGAGGAGCTTCAGCACTATAGCCGTGTTTCTACAGGGGAGATAGCGCCAGGCTCCACGCCTACACTGGATGTGTAGGCATTTACCTGCGGAGAAGTGAAAGTTACAATGGATGTTGTCCTCGTACATTTCTGTGCCATTTCAAATGACTCATTCTATAAAAACACCCACCTTCCTCATCCCCCCATTGGTGGGGCGTTCGGCCCTCCACCGTGGTTTATCCTTCCCATCCTCCTCCTGCCGCCAGGTGGACCTGGAGGACTGAACACAAAAGAAAAACAAGCTGAGGTTATTTTTAATGGAGTAAAAGTTAACTCAGCATATTTCATCTGCAATGTGTGAAGATAACAAACATTCTCTAGTTCAGTAACCTACCCTCTGCCGTCACTGAAGCTTGAAGAAGTTCTCCCATCCTTTGTCAAGTTTGGATCAATTATTGTCCTAAAACTAAAAGGAATATCACTGTTATGGAATGATGGAGAAAAATGGTTGTAATAGGCTTTGTACAAAATTCTGGGAGAGATTTTTCTTCAAATTTGATTAACTAAAATTCTAAAAGCTGTCAAGAGGAATCCTAATACTAAATGCGTGAGACTGAACTTGTTTTGATGCTGGTGTAGGGGGAAATACTTACAATAAGCTAATAAATTCCACTGCACTCCAGAAGAGATCGACCACGTAGCAGAGTCGCCATGGCGACTGGCTCCTGCTGTCCAGGACCTGACCTGGCAAAGAACATATTAGATTTAGTCAAACAGTCAGGTGTAATGTGACTGTTAAATCGGTAAGGTTAGAACACGATATGACAAGCACCCATTTTTTTCTCAAAATATCTTAGGGTTGAGTCCGTTATATTACATTAGCGCTCACAAAACCAAAACAATTTAGGCTTTATTACATCGAGTTAGCGTTAGGAATGTTTGGCCCGGTAACTGTCAACAATGAATACAAATCTTTTCTGCCAGACAATGTAAAGACCAGGATGATTCAAACTACTGTTTTATCAAATATAAATTCAACCTAATAAACTTGCTAAGACATATTTATTGTATTTTCTGTACTGTATGAGGTACCTGATGCTAAATGTGCTAATGGACTATCTAAAGACGCGTTACCACTAACTATTCATTGATTCACATATATTTTTCGAGTGTATGTAATTACAAGAAAAACAGCATTAACATAAAATAAACCAAAACTATTGTAACAGGCTGAAAACATTTTAAACCACTTACCGTTGGACACGTACACCATTTTACAGAAGCTAACGTAGAAGCTGTGTTTACTAGTGACGCAGCACTTCCTGGTTCCGTTTTTGCCCTCACGTGACTACCCGTGCTCGCCGGAAGGTGACCTCGTACGTCTGCTCATTTCAAAGTAATGATTCTTCAGACTCCTTTTGTAATACACGTTTGCTTTAATGGAAAACATCTAGTAAACATGTATTTCATCTTATTAGCTTGTATATTTATGTAGTTGTAGATATAAATATTTTATATAATTGCATGCAAAGTAAACTGATACAAATAAATTTTAAAATGTAACTGACAATACTATTTATTTAAATACGGCCGCTAGAGGGAAGCAGAGATTTCAAAGTAAAAACTACCGTTTCCCAACAGATAATTTGTTGTTCTTCTTTGACCTTTCTTCTCCCCAGAATGAACTTTAGGTTTCAAGGGCCCCCTTTGGGAAAGACTAATCAGGTACAAAGAAACAAGTCTACAGCTTACAAGGCTATTTGTAGCAGCTTGTAACCACAGCAGCGCTCCTCTACTGCAGCTTCTGATGGCCATGACCCCAGGTTCAAGGTCAAAGGTCAAATGTTTAGACAAAACAGAGTTGTACTTCTGAGGAAGCATGGGGGGGGCAGTCAAAGCTGATATACAATACTCAGCTATTAGAACCCTAGGTTTCATATGGCCACAACAAAGGGACACCACGATGAGGACTATGAGGACTAAGTGTATTTTTTCTGATTAAATTTTGTATTTGTACCTGTTTTCTTTAGTAATTCCCATTCTACCAGACATCATTTCCTCCAGCTGGATAAACAACTCCAGCCTCTACCTTTTTATATGCAGGACTTCAGCATTCTTTTCTTTAGTGTTCTCCAAGTTGCCTTTTTAAATCTCTATCAGCCTTCCTTTTTTTCTTCCAGAGGTTTTCTAGTACACATCCTTCAGAATGGAAAACACACAGATTGGTAGACTGGTAGACGGTCTCTAGTCTAATTTTATTTTGCCTAATCTAATGAAAGATCCACAGAAAAAAACCTTTTGTGAGGTGTATTGAATAATAAAATGCTTTTTTTGAACAAACATGCTCAAAACTCAGCACAGCAAAAAAATAGACGTGTGTGTGTGTGTGTGTGTGTGTGTGTGTGTGCGCGTCAAACCTCAATAGACACACAGGTGTAGATGCAAACACTCATTCATCATTTTGGCAATCAGATACTACACACACACACACACACACACACACACACGCACACACACACACACAGAGTGCTCCATTTAGAGCACAGTGGGGGAAGCGGTTTTCCATAGCACCAGTTGTTAAAAGTGTATGTCTAACACTAAAAAGAAAATTTATTATCACATTAAGTCCCTTTTACATGTGATTTTCTTCCACTCCTTCATCTCATCCTTTCGTAAATCTCAGGTAAAAGGCCATTAAAACTCATGTGGTCTGTGTAACTGGAGTTTATAAGTTCAGAAAAGTTCAAGTTTCAGAACCCGAGCTCTAAATGAACTGTAAATGCAACAGTTTAAACATGAGACCATCATGACTTCTAAAAAACAAATTCTTTGTACCAGAAATTGTGACACGTGGACATGACATCTAATCACATGTCCAGACATAAAATGCATCTGTGTGTGTGAGCACAGGCTCACATGACTGACTGTAATTACAGACAGATGCGATTATTTGATCTGTCTTCATTTGTCGAGTGTTATATTTGGTCTACTGAGACGTGACCAGAGGGTTTAATGGTGGGACAAACACGGCTGCCCAAACCCAGGGCCAGTAAAAGGGCGGATGAGTGTGGTTCCTGTCCGCAGAATTAGGAGATTAGACAACAGTCTATACACACCTTCCGGTGTGTGTAGTCTGTAAGGGTGAGACGGAGGTGAGGGCTGATGGATAGGACAGCGTGAGGTGCATGGAAAGGAGGATGGACCATAGGGATGGGAGCGGGACTGCTACCAGAGGAGTCAAAGGTCACGGTCTGGCCTCCAGGGAAATGACCAGACATTGTTTGCCTATTAATATCTGCAGTGTGTGTGTGTGTGCACGTGTGTCTGTATGTGCATGTAAATGTGTGTGTAGAATTCCTATCCGCTCTTCCTCATATCACTGTTCATTCATGATGAGTGTGTGTCCAGTTACTTACTGATGAATGAAGAACACTTTCCTCTGGGGTCAGAGGTTAAATTCTTTGACTGGAAACATTCAGGCACTCCAACTCCTCTCATACACACCTGGGTGCACACACACACCCAACACACACAAAAGAAGAGAAAAGAAAAAAGAAAAGAAAAGAGGAGGAAGAGAAGAGAAAAACAGAACAGCCATCAAGCCGAGCACAAATGAATGTCAGTAAATCCAGTTTCTCTCTCTTTAATTAAAACAAGATGAGACATAATCAGGCTGATAATATAACAAAATGTTCCAAAAACACAGGTTGCTCAAGTTCTCCAAGTTCTCTAAATGTATTAATTCTTGTCCTAATGCCCCCCAACCCCCCACCCTATCTCCCCATTCCCTCCTTCACCCAACTGGCCGTCATCAGACGTGGGTGCCCCCTCCAACATGAGCCTGCTCAAGGTTTCTTTCTGTTAAAAGGGAGGCTTTTCCTGCCAGTGTTGCTTGTTTGGGGGTCAGGACCTGGCTTTTAGCAAAGCCCCTGAGGACAGTGTTTGATTGTAACAGACGTTTTACAAATAAAGCTAAATTGAACTGAAGCGACAACCACAGGGCAGCAACCTCATCAATTTGTCACCGATTAGTTGTGTTCATTTAGGTACTCGCTTACACAAGTTCATTAAATTATTCTGCACAATGACACAGAATTTAAAATAAATAATAAGATTAAAGCATGAAAGACAACAAAGTGAGCTTCACATTATATCAGTGCATCTTAGAAACCGATTGACCAGCCAACAATCCCAGCCCGTCGGTCAGCAACGAGGGGCCAGCCTGGGACAATCCCAGCAGCCCGGGACAATCCCAGCTGCCCAGCAGAGAGGAGCCGCTGGCCGTCACCTTCAAAAGGCCAAATCTCCAGAGTGGAGCAGCTCAAGGGCTCTTTAATGCGTCCGTACATTTTTACAAAGTTACACATGGATCCCTCCAGGGCTTCCAAAAGCAAAGCTCACATCTGGGAAATATATATTTTTTCCAGGATTAAGTGTCACTTCTTGATTTTTCCCTTCGAGTTGTCAGCAGGACAGCGTAACAGTGCCAAGTTCTAGCTCTGCAGGATCCCAGTCCCAACGCGGCGGATCAGACTCCAGCGAAGGTCCGTCAGGACCGAATTTACAGCTGACCCTCCCCTCCTCAGCACATATCTTTAAAAAAACATGGAAACCAGGGCACTCTTTATCTCCAGCTACAACAGCGTGGCAGCTTGTTCTGCACATGCTTATTAGCCTTCCTGCACACGCATTCCTTCCAATTTGCCCTGAATGCTAATCAACAGAATCGCTCATGTTAACTTTAGTAACTCGTCTCCGGACTGGTTTGCTGGTTTCTGATTCCTGTGTACCTTCAGTTTACTGATAATCTAACGGTGCTTCCCCAGATGTGTTCTGATGTCGAGTATGAATATTTGAGTTTGATATAGTTTGGAATCAAACTGCTAAAGAATGATCGGCTGATGTGATGTGCAGATGTTGTTTTCGTACGCGGGTCGGGTTGGTGTTTCTACGCTGACCTGTGGGTCTCTGTGGAACACCAGAGCGCTGCTGCGCCAGATACCCTAATTTCACACTGAAGGCCTTGAATGCAGCAGGAAATTCATAGCACTGCAGGCACACACGCATACGCACAAGCCCACACACACGTACACAAAAATACCAACAGGACAAACGCTGTGATGGTTGCCAGGGCATCTGTCACTGTTGGAGGCCCGAGAGCGCTGCTAACTGCTGTCTGCTGCTGAAAACACCAACTGCAGCCAACACAGAGGCGCGTGTTGTGTGTTTCTCCTCCAGTTTAATTAGGTTCCATTTCTTCACCTCTTGCACTCCTAAACTAGTTACCGAACAATTTCTTCCTTTCAGAGCCTTAGGTCGGCCTGAGCAGCCACGTTGTCCCATCTTTAGAGACTCGGAAGCGTTCATTCTATCCCAACAGTGACAGGATCTTCAACGACCTAATCCCTGCTCGTTTGTCACTCCTAATCCTTTTGAAAAGCTCTCCCTCAGATAGTCATATCTCCTTCTCTCTCTCTCTCTCTCTCTCTCTCTCTCTCTCTCTCTCTCTCTCTCTCTCTCTTATGCACACACACACACACACATTAGTTGGCTGTTAGCCAGTGTCAGTGACATTGTGCAAGTTTGGCCTAGAAAAGTGAAGCAAATCAGAAAAGATAACAGGACCATAGATAAAATCGACTAAATTTATTTCTGTGTTGACCAGCAGATTTGTTCTGCACATGCAGAAGAAAAACAGATGAGGGGATTTCACACATGCTGATGTTTGTGAAATGACAGCTAAGAAACTGGTTTTTGTGCCAAGCTTTGTTTGAAACACATCAGAATTGTCTAGGAAAGCTAGAGAACTATGGTGAACTAAACTGGTGGACCTACCTCCCACAGCACTAAAAAGCGTGCCAGCCATATCTTCTTAATTTTCATTTGAATAACTCTGATTTGGATGCATTGTGCAGCATTTCCATAGGAACAATGAGCGGCCCCTGCCGGGGGCCAATCACAGCGACGCTCCTCTTCAGTGACGGTCGAAGGCTGAGGACAGCTGGTGGATCATACAGCTAATAAAAAAACTTGGAGGCAAACGATGAACAGGTGCTGGCCATGTGTACGGCGTGAAGGCTGCGAAATCACAGAACGCGCTCCAGGTCCGCCGGGTCGTGTGTGTGTATCTGTCAGCTTGCGTGTTTTCCTTGCGTGTGTGTGCGCGTAGACCCAAATGCTGACGGTGCGTGACAGAGTGAGATTGAAGAGCTTCAAAATTCCTGCATTTCTGTGGGGAATCTTGTCAGTTATTTACCTTCTGAAGGCTCTCTGGGCCTGCACGTCAAACTGCAGGGTTGCGCTAAAAGCTGCTTATTCTCACAAAGTCAGTGAGAGGAATAACCCCCCCGACCCCGAGGTCCTTACCATGTCAGCCATCTGTGGAAGGTTTCAACATTGCTTTAGAGTTAGAATTGAGGCAAAAATAAAAACCTTCCAAAACCAAAGAGGTTTCAGGGTTATTAGTCAATTATTTTCAATTAAAACAAAAAGTAAATATTGCCCCAACTATAGTTAATGTTTTTTTCTTAACAAAAAAAGACAAAAAAATCAGACATGAACAAACTCTTTGAGATCTGCAGTAGCTATTTCCAGGCATAATATGATGTTTAAATAAGAAGCACATGTTGAAAAATAATGTTTGACCATGAGCAAATAAACCCTTGTGTAAATGAACGTGTGTGAAGGAGTGTTTCTGTGGATGATGACTGTAGCGTGACTTGATTTGGTAAACGAGATGTTTAAGACTTGTGGGAATAAAAAAAAACAAAAAACAGAGCTAAAATAATACTACTAATTAGAGAAAAAGGCTTTAGAATTTTTGAATAAAAACTCTTTAATTTATCTCATTCAGCACATTTAAAACAAAACCACAGCTTGCAGGTAAATGAGTTGCTGTACCATTTGTGTGTACGCTGTAATTTTCTACAGTGCTTTTCCCAATAAAAAGTTCTCCAAAGTTAAATAGAAAAGCTGCTGCCAGTCAACACAGGAAACACAGTTTACCACCATTTGTAAATAAAAATGATGAAGGGGTCTGCCTTCACCCGTGTTTATTCCCTCTTTCCTCTTTGCATAAATATGAAACTCTGGTTTAAATCAAACCTCAGAAACAGCCTTAGTGTTTTTTGTTTCTAAAGCAACGCCAAACTCATCAGCAGATGGGATTAGATCACATTTTTATTACCTGTTATTTATTATCATGAGTTTGACGTTGGCGGATGTTTTTGAGGACCTCGGTACTGTGGGAGAAGAGGTGCTTGTGGTTTTAGAAGAGCTCGATCATGACAGCTGGATGGAGTGTGTGACACATTTGAAACCTCCAACATGTCACGTCTATCGCAGCTGTGAGCAGGGCGAGCAGAAGGTGCGATGACTTCTGCTCACCTGGGTGAGAGATCCCAGCGGCCTCCGCTGAGTTCAGCTCCGATGAGGAGGCAAACGTGATGAAGGCGAAGGATGTTTTCACCTCGACTTTGATACAACAAAACTATTCCCATCATCTGTAAAAAAAAAGAGGAAACAAGAAAAGATGTTAGAATGTTTGTATTTCTTTAAAGACAGTTTAATATTTCTGCTTCTGGCCTCTGAAACAGCAGCACTAGTATAAAATAACCGCTGATTCTACCTTTAACATAAACGGTCATGTCTTACACCGGTGATGGACAGGCCGCCATATAAAAATAAGACACCAAATGTTGGTCTTTATGCATCGTTGGTGGAACTTTGAACCTTTAGTTCTGGGTCCACGTCAGAGCGCTTGCAAAAACAACAGACCTGTTTTCTCCATTTAGCCGATTTCCTGTTTCGGCTTTGCTGATCGGATCCTCAGACGCTAATTGACAACACATTCCCGATGTCCCGCATTCTTCTCTGCTGCACTCGGCCCGTCTCTGGAGACTTGTTTTGATTAAAGAGCTGCCCGTGCGGGGTTTCAGTCGGATGGATGAATGAATGGATATGGGTTTGTAGGGCTTTCTTGAGCGAAGACAAAAGACTGTGTGTGTGTGTGTGTGTGTGTGTGTGTGTGTGTGTGTGTCTGTGGACATTTTTTTCTCAGTCTCACAACCTCAAAAGGTTGTTTTTTAGGGTGTACAAGACGATAAAGAAGCAGACTCTAAGAGGGTGTGTGCGAAAGCTGCCACTGACAGGCAGTCTGAGCAGTTGGGAGGTTCGGTGCCTTGTTCGAGGGTACCTTGGCGGCACTCTGAGAATATCCCAGGACCTCTCCAGCAACCAGCTCAGGGCGGTTTGAGGGTCAGGACTTGGTTTTGGATCAGATGTCAGAATAGGTGGTTGGTGTTCTGTTGTGTTCTAAGAGTGGCTGGAAACGGCCTCACTGCAGTGAGAGTCCTCACAAACATAGGTTATTTCCGACAGTCAGACTGTCCTGATTTGCCTGTTTCAGGCAGAACCCATTTTACATGACTGTCCAGCATGTTTGCTTGAATAAGCAGTCAGAAGCACCGGTTCTGTGATCTGAAGATCAGATCGAGTGTTCAGAATATTTCAGCTATTGCTGAGTGTAAAGAAAAGCTGTCAGCACCTTTCACTTCCAGTATCCTCAGTTTCTGCCCCCCAGCCTCCACACACACTAAGTGAATCAGACATAAATGCTGCCTCGTGTTAATTTTGTCCACATTCGTGTGTGTGTGTGTGTCATTTAATCCATCCATCCCCAGGTTCCTTTGCTCCCACCCTACCGTCCACTTGGCTGCTCACAGACCAATCGCGTTTTACATTCCTCCACCTTCCCAGGATCCCAGGGACCCAGGGTGCATGGCTTGGGGGCGTTACCATGGCGTTGGGGTGATGAGGTCGCTACCCCCCCTTTTTTCCTAATTCAGTGATTAGACAAGAGCTGCCTGACTGAGAGAGGAAGGGTTAAAGAGACAGACAGAAGTAGAAAGACTATTAATAAACTGTTATGTTTGAGTGTGGAAGTACAGGCCCAAACATACATGCACATGCTAGCGCACACACACACACACACATGCGCGCGCACACACACTGCCTTCTACTTGTTTTCACCTGGTGTGAATAAACTAATAACTTTGACAAAAGTAAAATCGAAATGAATGCATCAGGAAAAAATGATAAAAAACACGTCTGCTCTCTTTTAAACACTTTTATGATTCACCGACTTATTACAAAGGGAATCCTGTTAGCGACGTTAACCACTGGTGGGTTTTTCCTGTATTTTTGAGCAGAACGTTGTCCCTCTCAGGTTGCACCATAGTCTCAACAGAAGTTTTTGGTGGCTGTCACGTCCAAACGTCAGAAACAGCTCATCAAAGTTGCCTGTTACCTTCTTCACAGAGAAACAGGAGGATTTTGGTTTTCCCCAGGAGGCCATTCGTCCTGTGTGCAGCTTCCTGCTGTAAACATGCGACGTTCAAAGTTGCTCACCCACAGGTAACGGAGTAAGATGCTTCCTCCCCACCGCTGCACGCAGGTCATTTTAAAGAAGCTCACCGGACGCTGCAACGGTTGCCTAATGACGCCTGTACGGTATGTGCAGGTTGTACACAGACATGTTGAAGTATGTGTCAAAGTCATCCATGTTCATGCGGGGCTTGATTTGGGTGTGAGTGCGATTCAGCGCCATGGGCATCCGCGTTTCGCCGTGGGCTGGAGCAGCTGGCCTAATGGCGGGTGTCCACCCTGCAGCCTTTTCCCAGGCCTCTTGCTTCTCCTTCAGCAGCTGGCGTTTCGTCTTGCTGTGTTTGGCCTGTGTGATCTGAAGTGCGTGGTCGCTCAGCCTCTTATTCCTCGCAGCCCTGATCTCGTCCTCTTGTCTCCTGCGGCTGTCCTCGGCCTCTCTCTTCGCTGTCTCGGCTTTGACGCGTATCTGTTCGTTGCGCAGAGCTGATTTTAGCACCTGCTCTATGTTGACATCTGCCAGAGACTCGTAGGCCATCGCCTGCCTGGTTACAGGCTCCTCACGCATCCTCCTTTGCTTTAGCTCGTTAAACTTGTTGAGTCTCTCTTTGAGTTGCTTCTCCTGCAGTTTGTCCAAATCCTTTAAAAGTTTTTTTTCTTCTATTTGCCTTTCCCAGAAGTTCTTATAAGCCAAGCTCTCTTGTCGGTTTTTTTGTTTCAGCTCCTGTTCTTGCCTCTCATATTCATTCATTTTGGAGAGGTATGAGTCCTGGACCCTCCTTTCTCTTTTATCCTGTTCTCTCCCATTGTGCCAGTGTTTTTTGAGATTTCCATGATCTATTTCTATGTGTGTGATGACTATTTTATCCATGGTATTTCTACTAGTGTGTACTTGTAGCTGTTTAGAGAAGCTACTTTTTAAATGTTTTGGTAGACTGACATTATAACTGATAAAGGATAACTTTCATCCCGTTTGCTCCTCTGATGGTTGCTGCTTTGATAGTTGCTCCTTTAATGTGTTACTGCTTTAATTTTTTTCAATTAGCAACATGGGAAATGCAGGTACAGGTGTAAAAAATAGTACTTCATTAGACAAAATGATTGGCTCATTTGCCTAAACTGGGCAGTTATGATTGCTGTTCTAACAACGGTCACATTGCCCAGCTCCTCACCCTAACCTGAACCTAACCCTAACCTCAACTTTAAACCAAACCCTCAAGCAGGCCTTTGAAGTTGTAGGAACCAACCAATGTCCTCAGAATTTGGATGTCTTTCAGTATTACGTTAGTAAGTATATATATATATATATATATATATATATATATATATATATATATATATATATATATATATATATATATATATATGTATAAACCCAAATACATACACACACACACACACAAACACACACACACACACACACACACACAGAATTTTTGATCATCCGTGTCCAAACATAGTGTGTGGGATGAGGGTCACCTGCAGTCTCCATGTAGGTAATAGATTCCAGATTGTGTGTGTGTGTGTGTGTGTGTGTGTGTGTGTGTGTGTGTGTGTGTACTATAGAGGGGGTGAGATGTGATGGGGGGGGGGATAGCGC
>CAAE01014710.1:769409-785050 GCA_000180735.1 Tetraodon nigroviridis
CTCCATGTGGTAATAATTCCAGATTGTGTGTGTGTGTGTGTGTGTGTGTGTGTGTGTGTGTGTGTGTGTGTGTGTGTGTGTGTGTGTGTGCGCCTGCTGGTCAAATGTACAGTAAAACTAACTCAAATAGATTTATGTTTTGCTTGAATGGGTTTTTCCTACTCAAGCTCCTAATGAAACCCAGCCATTCAACCTCTTCAACTGTTTACAACTTTTTTTTAACAAAAATACTTTTATAACCAACAATTCTTTGTTTTTTGTTTTTGATCAGCATATACACAGCTGCCTGCGCACGTGTCCTGAGTGCTTTCATTTCACAGACCCTCACATTTAAACCCCAAACTCATCACTTCGGGAATCATATTTGACTTGATCCAGACTTAAACTGACCTTTGCTCTTTCATCTAAACTGTGAGCTTTGGGGCTGTTGGACACACACACACACACACACACATGCAGGCATAAACCCGTCAAAACAACATTTATCACCTCAGAGATGGCTCTCGCTCCCTGAGTGCCGTCTTCTGGTTTTGCTTCTTTTAGCTCATCCTTCCTTCCCTACCGACGCTCGTTCCAGGTTAAGATTCACTTCCTTATAAATAAGTCCTCGATCTCAGGGCTTCTCATCTCCTGTCACCATCCTTTTAACTCTTTCCCTTTTTCTAATATTCTTCTTTGCTTTGTTTTGAGTCTATTGTCACCTGCTGAAAGGGGGATTATGGTGATAAATCAGATATAGGAGCAAAGCTGTGTGAACTCTTTTCTCTTTAAATCCAGCTGGGCCCTCCAGAGGCAGTAAAACATCAACAGTGCTACATCTGTCTTGTGCTGTTAATCTTGCAGCCATTTTCTCCTGTTTCTGCGCTTCAGTTGTATTTTATATTTAAAGGGTTAATGTGCAGGTCAGAGACATGACAGGCCAGGGTTAGACTCTACACCTAGTGGAGGGAAACTTTGCTCAGGCTCACCACTTCATTTCAGCAAACCGGAGACAACAGCCAAATTACCTATCCGCTGAAAGCACAGTCTTTGGAGGGTGGGAATATGACTCTCCACACGCAGAGAACCCACGCATGCTTGATGCACAACATAAACCACAGTGTAATTTAAATGTTCAACAGAAAAGTGAAAAAGAAATGAGATAAATCATGTATCCAGTAGATCTATAGTAGGCTGTACACCATTACTACCATCTATTTATGGTCTGCTCGATTTCTTGGCCTTTCAAATAAATAATGGTGATAAGAAATGTGCTCTGCCCATAAATGTAAAAGTCGCTGGAATGTTGTAAAGTTGAAGTAAAGCCGATAAATACATGGAACAATTTTAACTGTATTACGAAATACACGTTGAGGATGCTTGCAGGGCGTAAATCAAGGTTGGCCAGCATAACGACCTCTGCAAATGCCAGAATTATGCAGCAGCAGCAGGTTTAGATAGTCCGGAAAATGTTTCCTGGGATGTAAATCAGGACAACTAATCGTTTCTGTATGCAGGACTAAAAAGCCTGACGGTGTTTTTCAAGCCTTTCCTCTGCAGTCTAGGCCAATCTAGCAACAGAACGATGATCCGAGGGATTCATCTGTGAAAAACAGTAGATTGCTGCTGCTGTCTGACATCAAACAGCACAGCATTTGTCTGGAGTGTGCAGGAATGTCTACACCCGGAGAGATCAGACTCATTTGAGCTGCAGGAAGATCAAAACAGGCCCTCCTTTCCTGATTCCGCCACAGTGAGCTGTGAGACCATCCCGCTTCTCTGAAACACAAATAAATCCCTCCCTGTTCACTGTTTGGTGCATATACAGCAAAAACTGGTGAGGTCTTACAGGCAAATTCCAGCTCAACTTAGTAACACACACCAGCTTTGAAGCTTTGTCATTCCTGTGGCTTTTGAGGCTCTTTGTTGTTCGAACTTGGCTGATTATTAAAGATTGACGCTCCTGAGTGAGAGCCTGCACCTTCAGATACTTGGTGCTCGCCGAGATGGAGGTTTGAGTGATGGGAACGATCTGGTGGGGTTCCCATTCTGAATCTCACACAAAACCCAGCAAGCAATCAGCAAGTATGAGAAGAGCTTTGAGGCAGCCTGGAGCCCTGGGAACCCTCACTCCTACAGCAGGGTCCCTGCTGAGCGGAGCGAATTGGAGAGCCTCGTTCCAACTATAGAACTTTCTGTGTGTTAGCATGCGCGGCCGCAACACACCACAGCATATGTATGTGTGTGTGTTCCCTATTAAGCATGCATTCCCTTTGGGATTTGTGTATCCGTTGCAGCTTCATTGGAGAATTCCGGATGAGAACTACTGTGATATTTAATCTACGCACAGGCAGCGAGCCTGCGCCTCTGCGGACATGAATGATTTCACCTTTGGCAGGCGATTTGTCACTCAGAGGGGGAAGATCTGCTAAAGCCATTGACTGTACGCTCAAGGGAGAGGTTCTCAGACACAAATCATTTCTATGTGAAGTGACAGGTAAGGCAACAACGGCATCGGGGGTGTTCTGTGTAGGTAACACTAGCTGTCCTCCCAGACAGTCTTCAGCAAGGGACACCAAGTGAGCATTTTATTCACCAGTGTTGGCGTTCATGTTAAAAGGCGTGCACGTGAAGAGCGTGCCTTTTGCCAAGCGTGTAATAGCCTTCAGAGCCTTTTCCACAAATACCTGCAGCCTAAGACACAGGTTCCATACAGCCAGTTATTTTAAGGTTTAGAAATTGAGTGGGGGTTGTCTGTTCACCTACCACTCACTGAATCTCACCTCCAACCACACATTAACTGCAGGGAAAAGTGCACGAGGGCTCGTGTGTGGTAAAACCGAGTCTTATGATGGCATCTTTCAGGATTAGTTTATTGTTTAAGTGTTACAGACCACCATCGCGCCACAGAGGGTGCGATCTGATAACACCCTTGCCACAACATTACAGATCCCTGTTAGTCAACTATTGGCCAGAGGGGAGATTTTGTGTCTGTTTTTCATTCCGAAGCGTCAATCCTCAGACTATCCCTTTCTTTCTCCAGGGGCTAAAACCACTAATCCTTTAAAAATGGACAAGCACTTGTTCTCTCGCCCTTCATCTTCCTGCTTTCAGAAGAATCCATCATCTGCTTTTAGTCAGATTGTTTTCCAACAGGTTTCTGAGCTTCTTAGAGCAGCCTAAGATGATGGATCAGAGTAAGAAAGACAAAGCAACCATTTTGTATAAAGCAAAAGTTGAAAAGAATGTATATGGTATAAGTAATAAAACATTATTTAAATTGAATAAACAAAAAAAACCTACTTACAATAATAATGAAAAGGAAAAAAGAAAACAATTAGGAAGATCTCCTGAACCAATATACCAAGAAGGATACACGCACACACATGCACTTTGCGAAACTGAATCTCCCAGTAGGAGCCATTGTGGTTCTAACCTTTGACCCCTCAACCTAGTTTTGGTTATGCACACTTAGCCGCTGGGAAAACCAGGTATTTTGGTCAAGTTTTACCTGGCTGGTGATTGTTGTTGTTCTCTAACCAACCTGTCACAGAAGGACCCAGGATGCCGAAAACTTAGGATCAAATCTATAACATGTTTCACAGTACCGTGAAAGGCAATGGTGGTGCAGAATAGTGCACTTGTGTTTGATGATTTTCTCTCTCTGCCAAACCAGTGAGAGACTCGCAAATAAATGTTTAAATAAAAAAGTATTTATATAGAGTGCTTTTAGTAAACTCTGGGGAAAACAACCCCCTCAGCTTCATCTCTCAGGTTCCATCCCTTAAGTCTGTGTGTATGTGTGTGTGTGTGTGTAGATATGTGAGAGAATTAGTGGTCGTTACCCAGGCTAATCTGAAACTCCCCAGGGTGTCTGCAAACCCACCTCTGGGCTAAAATCAGAAGATAAATTGTATGACTCTGCTATGAGCATGTTAGAATTTGTGTATTTTGCTGATAGCTGCCTCATGGATTTTAGCTAGTGAATGAACAAAAAACAACAAATGTTAGTGTTGACCCAATGCGTTCCTTTCGTTGACCACCAGGAGGTTATGGCAGAACGGTTCTCTCAGGTCATCTAAGGTGATGGTCCAGTAAATTCAAATCTGATTTTATGAGGACTGACTGCTGTGCTGACTCTTGGATATTTGTCAACTGATTTATTATGAGGAGAGGACAAGTTGAGTCTTGTGATGGTATGGCTGCTGATGAGGTTTTTGCATATCCTTTTTTTTATCACTTGCGAATAGGTAAAGGTGAATGAGCTGAGAGAGTGTGATATTACTGGGTAAGCAAAGAATTAAACGCTCTGTACTGCTCAAACACAGGGATCTGTGTGCAGAGGCACCTCAGGGATACTGGTGGGAGGCTGGTCTTTTTCTGTGTGTTTGTGTGTGTAAGAGTGTGTTTATGTGAGTATGGTTTAGTAATTTCAGTAGAGCCATACCAAAGATTAGGTCAAAGCACCACACGGAAGTAGGAAATTAGCCTGAAGGCTAAAGAGGTCAGAAAATACAAAATATTGTCTGGGAATTTATCATTCACAAACCATAATCTACAGTGTCCTAAAATAAAATGATCACTTTGCCATTTCCCCGTTTTACCTGTGGAGTGCATTCGTAATTCACCTCACTGGGGGTTTACCGAGGGGCCTCCAGACCTCTGACACCGACCGTGTTTGTGTAGCCTCCTGGGTTACTGCTGGTTCTGCAACCAAAGCGAGCTGGCAGGTTTACAGCTGGAGTGTAATTTATCTATGAGGTTTATTTCAGTTTTTTACAAGATGCAGCAGGTTTGCAGGCGAGCTTCTTCTGGGTGAGGACCTCCATGTTTGTCATGCAGCATATTTTTGTTGGAGTTGTACTGCATATAGGCATCATATGCATACTTTGCACTTAATATTGCAGAAAAATTGCCTTACTCTAGGCCATCAATCATTGATCTTGAGCATCATTCTAACAGTTTGAGATTAACTAGAAAGCATATGCTTAATGTCAAAGACACAGAGTTACTGAAACAACATTAAAGTTTAATGTCAGAGACCCATTCTAATCCAGTATCCGTCCCCTGCCATAAAAAACACATCACAGACAATCTATTGTGTTTAGTAAGAGTGGTTTGGATTAAGATACATTGTTTGATGTAAGTATGTTTGTGTATGTGGAACTTTTGATTTAAGGCTGCAGCGTTTGCCACAGATGTGCTGTACCCGGTGCTTCCTCAAGACCCAACAGAACCGTCACGACCACAGAATAAACAAACCCATGTGTAAAACCTGGCATCCAAACTCTTTTTTGTTTATGTAGACCTAGCTGCTCATTAGTCCGCAGAGTGGATGTTTAGATGGTTAAAACCATAATCATTAAGTATAACACTGGAGCCTGATGGGTAAAACCATAATATTAAGCATAACACTGAAGCTTATTTTATTAAAATTCCAATTAAATTAAACTTTTGTGTGTTTATGATGTTTTAAATGCACCAATTGCAGTTTAATGGCCCTTTCTCTTTATTCCTGCCATCAAAAGATTTTTGTCATCTGTTTTTCTTTGACTGTATGTTCTTAATATCAGAATTAAGGATAATCCAACATATGATAGCGTTTTACGATTGAATATGAAAAAACCCAACTTCTGTCTGCAAAATCTGCTTACCAGGTTCAACAGAAAAAGAAGTTTCTTACTGCTGATCTTATCTCATTCCTTTGCCTCCTCTATCGATGAAAAATCTTTCTTTGATGCCATTCATTTATTCTCTTCCTGTTAATCGTGATTTATTAGTAATGAGAGTCATGTGGGGCCACTACAGCCTTTGTAGACTGAGAGAAAGCCGAGTAGCTGAATTGATGGAGAACATGCAAACATATATTGATGATGCTCTGTTTTCACTCCTGCAATATATTTTTACCTGCTTTCTAGCCACTTCTCTTCTTAGATTTCCTTTCCTTGCTCACCTTTTACCCCCTCCTTGCTCCCTCACCATTACTTCATTACTCTAACTGCCTGTTTTTACCTCTGAGCCATAAAACTTGTTACCGGGCCTCTCAGGTGTAGTGACAGCAACAGTAAAGTTAACAGGTTGGGGGACGTAATTGAACTGGACACTGGTTGTAAATCACTGAGGGCTTAACTTCTCTGAATGAGTTGAGTTCTATTAAAAAAAAAAAAAAAAAGGCAGTCTAGGAGAACGATTGGAGATAAGGGAATAAAAGATTGGTAAAGATCAAAGTTGGATCAAAAATTAGCAGTTATATTATCGTACCGGGTCTTGCGGGTCATCTTTTGATACTTAAACAAAATCAGATTTAGTATTTTCCTTTGATGAATCCTGAACCTCGCAGCCTGTGGAAGCAATTGTCGGACTTTCAAAGCTAGGCACTAATGGTAAATAAACCAGAATCCAATCCATGTGTGAGTGTGTTACAGACTCTGTGTGTGTGTGTGTGTGTGTGTGTGTGTGTGTGTGAAGTTTTTTACGCCTGTGTTCCAGACCGGGAGACATATCTGGTTGGTGTAAACTGGTGCATGAGGGACACACAGAGACAGAATAATCAGAGCAGAGAAAAAAGTGGTGGGATAAAAGGAAGGAAAAGGAGGAAGGAATTACTGAAAATACCGACTTGCGATGAAAGAAAAAAGGAAGTCAGTGACAACTGGGGTCATGGAGGGGTGGGTAGTGACATGAAAAGCAAGAGTGCTTTAGATAATTAAAAAAAAAGAAAACAGTATTAGGGAGACAGAAGTAATAGTAGATAAAAAAAAGAGTACCAGGCTGATAAACAGTAAAGGGAATGTGAAAAACCACAAGAATGTGAGTCAAACTCACATTCTTGTAAATGACATCGGACTCATTCAGCAAATATCCATGCACAATTAAATCCAGTTAGAGCGTTACTGGGCCATTTAACTGGACTGTCGTCCCAGGAAGCCACGGATATGTGTGTGTGTGTGTGATGTTGCAGCGCCATCGGCACATTTTCCACTAACATCAGGCAGTTTTTTTTGGGTTGAAACTTGTCACAGCAGGTGTCCTGGTTCTGCCACAGTACCTTTCTCTACTATGAAGGAATGTATTTTAGTGTCCACTGAAGCTGCTGTCAGAGCGTAAACACGTGTCAGATGAGGGTTCCCTGGGGTTCCTGCCTGCCCGCCTCGCTGGAAACGGGAACAGAAGCTGAAGTTTGAGAAGCAGGCTGCGCTTGGCTGAAGCTCTAATTCACCAGGCAGAAAACATCTGAGGGCCCTGACTGTTCTCCACCGCAGGCCTTTTATCTCGCTGCTCGTAGGAGCAGCGGTGCTGAAGAGGGGCGCCGTGCACGAGCTCAGCTCCGGTTCAAACGGGCACAGAGTATTATCTCGTAGCAGAGGAAAAGTCAGAAGAGTTTTTAAAGATGGGCAACACGTCCTCATGATCCTAACTGGAACTCAAGTGCTTTGAACCTTTGCCTTCTACTCATGAGAAATGTTTTCTAAACTGGTTCTGTGTTGCTGTCTCAGTTTATAGGAGAATTGTTTTACAGTTAGATCAGCATGAGGAGGGCTTGGCTCCAGTGTTGTAATTAGAATCCTCTGGCCCAAAATGTTTGTCCCCCCACGCGTTTGCAGAAACACCCCATTCTAGGCCTGGACCTGCGTCTGGGCAAGGCACACTGGGAATTAAATTTCTGTGCTATTATAAACTGAATATTTTGTGCTCTCACATGAGCCGACACACTGGACGTCCAGAACTGAAGCAGAAATGAATGAAAGAAGTGTGCTTGTCTTGTTAATTCACAGCAAAGTAACAGAGCACCGAATGGGCAGATTTTCTTTTCCGCTCTGAAACATGGTGGTGAAATTCCTGTCAGCACTCAGAACAGAGAAAATTGTGATAAATTATTGCAAAAAAAATCCACTAATCCTTGTGCAGCTTGCACCATTTTTAGCACTTTGGCATTGACACAGTTGAAGGGCGGATTTTGTTTGGATACATGAGGGCTACATGAGAGTCAGACATTATTTGACTATTATCACACACACACACACACACACACACACACACACACACACACACACACACACACACACACACACACACACACACTGGTGTAAAGGTAGTGATTATTTTGATAAGACTTAATGATGATGGATTGGCTGAGATTTCAATTTAATGTCCCATTAGTTTTAAGGTGGCAACTTGTTTTTACATGTTTCAGATGTTTGAAAACCACTGATGCATGCATGGTAGCAGGATGTTAACCAGGCCAGAGTGGGTCCTCAGCAGCAGCAGCAGCAGCTCTGGTGTTTGTCATCAACAGGAAAAGAGTTTTATTGTTTTTAAAAAAGTAAGGGTTGATGAGGCCTTTAATTCAAAGTGAAAAGTTTGTTCAAAGCTGATTGTCTTTATTTGTCAAGGCCTTCAACAAATTTGAGTTAGGAATTCCTCTGGTGGTGCCTTTTCATCTGCAGTGTGAGTGGATGCCACATAAGTTATGAAAAATAACACGTGCAACCCAGGAAAACTAATGTTATTCCACGTAACTGAGCTTAGTTGTTAGTTTTAGTAATGTGGTCTCAAACGTGCAGCAAATACAACAATGGCTGATAATGTGACTGTTAATTAACTCCAGGGCCAATGTAAACACCAGCTTTCTGATCGAACGCATAAAAAAACTACCAGACCGAGAGTGAGCAGAATAAAGGTGTTTACAAGAAGTAATGACCAGTTGGAGGATTTGGGAGTGACGGCTCACACATTCGGGACATGAAACTGGGTCCTAAATCAAACTGCTGCAGACACACACACAAACACACACACACGCCCATGCACAGACGCAAACACACAGACACAAACACACGCCTTCCCTGTGCGACAGCAATGATGGATGTCTCTAACAAAGGAAGGAATCAACAAATAAACACCTGACCGGGTGATCCAAAGGTCAGAAGGTCATACGGCGCAGCCCGTGTGCGGTTGTGTGAGTGTGAGAGACACCATCGTGCTAATCGCACATTAAAGGATCAGAACCTTTCGTTCTGGGTCGTGACCTCTGCCTGCTGCAGGAATCACACAACAGTCATCACTTTGTCCTCCTGAAGTGGACACACACGACCCCACCGTCGCCTTTGACTTCCTGCCTACTGGTTAAGCTCTGCCACAATGTGAGCAGAGACTTGACCGGAAGACCTGAACTACTTTGAGGGGAGAGAAAAGGGCTATGGTCTATTATTTCTGTTTTTCTCTTTCAGAACAGGCCTAATTGCATCGCTCTAATCAGCAGCTTTAATCAGCAGCAGTACAAAGGCCGTTAACTCCACTGTGGATTCTAAAACGACGTTGCTATCAGACCTGACATCTTGAGCAAACTACCTGCTTTTATTTACAATCACAGAACATTTTTCTTCTTTTGATTAATGTTGCCGTATTCATGCTAAAAAGATGTCGGCAATCATCCACACTAATGCAGCTGAAATTCCCAGAGCCACAATCAAACAGTAACAGTAACAGCGTGATGACCATTTTATTTTTTTAAAAATGTCTTTTAAGCTGCAGCAAGTTATCACAGAGGACCGTGACCGTCTCAAACCTGTTCATCTTTAATCTGGAATGATAGTTTTATACTTCTGAAGGCCTGATCCATGGGAGAACCTCAGATCCAAAACTACACGATGTTAAAGGAGTTGATATTATGTGTTGGAGTAAAGGAAAAACAAACAGTAAAAAAAAAACAGGCATGTAGATGAAGGTATTGGTAGACACGTGAGAAAGCAGAGAGAAAGAGCTGAAAACAACTAAGAAAGGGTGGAAAAAAAGATAATGACATAAATAAAAGCACAGTCTCCCATTTGTCAAACACAGGCAGGGCTGCTACAGTAAACCCGAAACTAGCAATTTGATGCAATCACCCCAGCATTAGGATGAGATTAAATAGGTTTAAAAACAACTTAACAAAAGCTAATGCTTTAGAATTAAATTAATAATAATAACCACCATTTAAACCGCGTTCAAACATGTTTGGATTTGGAAAAGACCTCAAAACAGTGAAACACTTGAACACACACACACACAGACACACACACACAACAAATCACATTTAAATGAATTTTAATTTAAAACAGTTAACTCCTGACAGTAAATTTACATCACGCTCCATTTTATGCAGTAATAGAAAACTGTGGTGAACTAAAATTGCTCCCAATTTGAACAGAACTGGGAGTTTTAAATGACTTCCTCATGCATGAGCAGCATTTCTGTGCGGTGTGTGTCAGCTGTGTTTTATCCTGTTCTGGGAGTGTTTAGCGTCCAGTGGTCACCGGCAGGAGGGTCACTGCTTAATCAGGCCAGGCAGGAGTCGTCTGTGCAGGCCTGCGGGGGTCACCGCTGAGGTCAGGCTGTAATCAGTCTAACCGGAGACTCGGGAGTACCAAGGGGTCCTGCGTGGTGTTTCTGCGTCCTCCTGCTCCCAGACCACATTAAAACCCACCCTTTTTAATTGCACAGGCCACAATCTATTATTGTCCAGAGGAGAATTTCATAACTTCTCCAACTAGCTCCGAGCATAAATCTGTCGACATTATTCCAATTTGAGTCATTTTATGAGTCACTTTTTCCCCTCTGAACATTTTCTCCAAGCATTCAGAACAAAGTTAGACCAGCTTGAATTAATTTTATCTCACTTACCATGGGGCAAAGTTTGTGTTTTCTACAAGATTACCAGAAATCACTTTCAGTTTCCTGAACATGTATAATCTCTGGGTGTTCCAACCTTCTGCTGAGACTGAAGTGTTATTTAATCATCATCTCATTATTTTTGGTTACTACTACTACTTACAATAATAAAAAATAAAAAACAACACATTAAAGCAAGGATTGGGAAGCTTTGTTGAAAATTGAGTTGGATTTTGAGTAATGGCCCAGTGACCTACCCAGGGTGTATTTCTGCCTCCTGCTGACTGCTGGGAAAGGCCCCAGCAGCCCCTGAGTGACCCCTGATGTTAACAGAAAATGGATTTATTGTGCTCCTTTTATCAGGATTAAAAAAAAAAAAAAATCTCTCTGTGTTTGGTTGAAGTCATAAATACTATAATAAAAACTTACCACACCAACTACGACAGAACTTTACAAAAGAAATTCAGTTCTAAGTCTTCCAGGAAAGTTCTCACCTCTCCTTCGGTGACACAGCTGAGGGAGGTTGGTTTGCTTTGGTCAGGACTGAACAAAGTTGTTGTTTTTGTTCATCTGGAAACTGCATTTTTAAATATATATTTTTTTATTTCACAAGCACGATCACCAATAAATAAACCACACCTGCAGCAACAGCATGCTCGCTGACAGCCAAAGATCTTCATGTGTGAAGATGAAACTGGGTCAGCGCCTTCCCCAGCTCAACGAGGCAGCAGCTGTTACCAGCACACTCTCCATTGATTTCTTTTTCATTTTTTAAAATCAATAGAAAGAGTGTTGAGTTGAATATTCATTCCTGCTGAAGTGCCTTTTTATCTGAGGCTTGCACACTGTTCCAGATTTTTTACTGCACTTTAACTCTTTCACACCCCATCCTTGCTCAGCCTTCCACATCAGCCTTGATAATTTACAGAAAAAGCTGAAGTTGTGACCCTGATTTCTTTATGGATTCAACGCCAAAAAGTCCTTAGTCAAACCCATAACCATAACCTTCTAGAATCTAGATGGATGAATATTTTGGATGTAATTATCCTGTTTTCCCTTCCCTGTGAAGCCACTCACATCATTAAAAACTCTTCTGACTTTTATATGACAGATGAAACATTTATCAGGCACACACACAAACAGCAGCTGTCTGCGCGGAACCTTTATTCCTGCCCTTCCTCTCGGAGGGTGAATTGATGACCATTGTGCCCTGGCCGTCCCAGTCATAGCTCTGCTTGCACCGGATGATTCGCAGCGTCAAGATGATGCTAAGTGCTCCTTGCTTTCATCCCCACTGACAGCCTGAAGAACATTCATTCATTCAAGAGGCGCAAGGAAGGTCCTTCACCCAGATGCTGCAATTCAATCAGACAATTGAGCAGTGAATCCCGGGGAGAGCCGCACTGCTTTCGGGCTAAATTACCTTCTTCCAGAGTTTTGGATGACGAGGCAGAGACATGAAGCCTTCCTCTGTGGGGTTTTTAGGAGCTGGTGTCATGCTTGGAACACAGCTGAGTGCTGTCTGTGATTGATAATGACAGTGAGGAATCTGGTGAGGAAGGAGCAAGTTCCAAACACAGTTCTAAAAAGATGCTTCTCCCCTTGGTCGGCTGGGAACAGTCTTTCACAATAAAGGTGAAGCTGCTGGTGTTCCCACAGATGAACCCATTCAGCTCTTGAACACACGCTGATTATGGCCTCTTCGGCTTCTTTCCCATGTCTGTTCGTCCTTGGAGGAGAATCTGCATTCACACAAGTGTCGTCCAATCACGGGCCAAGGGCTCTTCACCAGAACAAAAACATGAAAGCACGGCTTCAGTCTGGTGGGCGCTCGTTTGTAAAACGATGATTCACATTGTTTGATTTTAGTTGGGGAAAAAGAAAAAAAAAACCTTGCGACTGATGTAAAAATGTCTGATGTAAATGAGGACATGTGGAAACCGCTCTGGAGATTTGAAAATACTCGGAATGTCTGACGCAGCTTGGTTGCATAAACCGCTGAAGGTTCTAACAGACATTTCAGCTGTAAGGCTGAGGTAGTTTACACCTCAGCTTGCCTTTCTGCTTTGTTAATAAACTCAGTCAGCAGGAGAACTAGCAGGATATGCAGGCACACGAGACTATTGGACACAGGTGATGGGGGAGGAGCCAGTCAGACAGGTAGATGGTAGACACATAATAACCCCCCCCCTCGACAACGCGCACACACGCACACACACACACACACACACACACACACACACACACACACACACACACACACACACACACACACACCATAACCCAAACAGCCAGACGAATCCTGACAAGAACAAACACCGCAGGTCTAAATGCAAATCATGTGGCGATGTTATATTTTATAAAGACTGTTTGTATTGACATTATTGTAATTAACACGTACAGTGTAGTAAATAATATCTACACTATTTTAAGCAACACGTTCACGAGGTCAAGGTTTGTTTGCATGGTTCTTAGGTTTATAGGTGCTATATCATGTGTTTATATGCTGCTTTTATCGTAAAGCGCAAAAAAGTCCGTGGGTCAGACTCCACGTTGTGCGTAACGGAGAGGCGTGGTCTCTCTCCCCCTCTCTCTCTCTCTTTTTTTTTCTCTCTCTGTTCCTCTGAGCCAGCGGGGCGCTGTGAAAGTGAAGCGGGGCAGCTTCAGCTTCTGCTCAGTGCCATCACTTCAGAGCCGAGGCGGAGCGCACAGCTTCTCCACGGAGACGCGCGGCCAGGCGCGGTTTTACGCACGAGGGAGGCACCCAAAAAATAAATGCTGGAACTGTGAGGAGAGCAGGACCGTGCGGGACTTTTCTTTTTAATTCAATATTGTGGAGCCCATCTTCTTGACAGAATGAAGGGATTTACACATTTCCTTGTTGTTGCGCTCTTTGCCATGGTGTCAGGAAACAAGTCAACGATTCCACGACTGAGACTGACTTACAAAGGTAACTATCTATCTATCTATCTATCTATCTATCTATCTATCTATCTATCTATCTATCTATCTATCTATCTATCTATCTATCAATCAGACAGGTGGTCTGGCTTTTTCAGTTTTTCTGGAATATTTGTTAATATATATTTTATCCTCTTTCCTCCTCCGCGGTGGTCCATGTTTTGGTCCATGATTCCAGGCACTTGGCTACTGTTTGGAGTTTCTCGTGGTTTAGTGGGATAATTTGCTGGTTTCCAGGTTGAAGCAGGGGGGTGTCCAGCCAGAGGAGCTTCTGGCTCAGCTTCCCCGGTCTGCGGTGAGAAGCACGCAGGTGAGACCGTCTCATTAAGTTTATAAGAGACGGCAGAAACTAAACGCCCAGGGAAGTTGGGTATTATGCGTAATTTAGTAATAACGTTTTTAGTGCGTCATATCACCCCAGATAATAGTCAATGTCATGTCTAAAGCTCCCAAAAATGTCATACTCCAAGCCTAAGTGTGATCGGAGAGGGACATTGGATCATTGTTGATCAGAGAATACTGAAACGGGTTTATTACTGTTCCGTGACTCATTCAGGTTTAGTGACGGAACGGACCCCGTGCGTGTGCGTGCACGCTCATTGTTTGTCGCGACCCACTGCAGTGGTCTGCAGACGTTATCAAAGGTATATCACGCAGGATTTCCTCCTGTTCAGCCCCGTGTGCGCAGGATAACAGTCAGCAGCGGACTTGACTGGACTTCCTGATGGCTTAACTGGAAATGCTGCAGAAAGAGAGAGAGAGAGCGAGCAAGAGAGAGAGAGAGGGAGTGTGTGCGTGTGTGTGTGTGTGTGTGTGTGTGTGTGTGAGAGAGAGAGAGAGAGGGGAGAGGTCTAACACTCGAATCCTCTTCTCTAATTCTTCTCACTTTTTGCCTCTGACCTCTGCAGATCAAACCCTAAATATCCTTCTTTTCCCAACATCTGTTTGTTATCACTGCTCTAGATCCTCTATTAATGGTGAAACCCTTCAAACGTGCCTACGTTGCAGGGGCGAGTGAACCTCTGAATGAACAGTGGGCGGTTCTCTGGTCCCATCAGACCAAAACTTCCCCCTCTCCAGGAGGGATGAACAGGTTGGTTCTGCCCTGCAGGCTCACCTACACACTGGACCGTAGCAGTGGACGTGGTTCTGCCCATCGTGTGTAGCGGAGAGCAGATCTGTGTGTATGTGTGCGACTGACAGACACTCTTTGTGTGATGTTGTGCTAGTTCTTCTGAAACAAAGACAGTTTGGTCAAAAATGTATTTTTACCACATTGATGTGGTAAAGTCACATCCCACTCTAATATAGTTTAGTTGCATTTTCGCACAACAAAGACAAGAACACACAGCCTTTAATGAGCCACCAAAGACCCAAAGCTTCAGGCTGCCATCCTGTTTACGTAATTGTCTTCAGTTCTCTTTGTAAAACAGCCTGTTCCTCTCATCTTCACTCTTTTAAAACTTCTTTTCCCCTCTGTCTTCCTTCTCTGTTTTCTTCCCCATCTGTGTCTCTTCCTCCGTCGCTCGTCCCCTCACCCTTCTCTCTTTCTCTCTCATTATTTCGAGAGGGCCGGGGGGTGTTTGTATCCTCAGGAGAATGCTGAAAGTAATTTAGCAACAGGAAAAGCTGTCATTATCTCATTTCAATCAATTAGTGGGTAAGTTCCAGCAGAGAGGAGGGCATTTCTGACTCTGCTCACCGGTAACGCGCCTGAACCCCGCTGCTCTCTGCTCTTTATGCTAACTTCAGTCCTCATTACCTACACATGTGTTTTGCGGATAAGAAAATACATACAAAACTGTAATAACTAATATTTATTGCACCGTGAATCTCCAGGACTGGCGAAGTTTTAGCATGTTTGTGTTTCACAAACACTCACATGGTTGTACCTCAGATTGAAAGATGAATCATCACATCACAAAACTGGATTCAAACTTGGATTCAGCTCCATCATGAATATTTTCATGCAGTTTTGTGTGTGTGTGCCAGGTTTGAATCTGTTTTTCTGTTTCTCATCATCTGTTTTTTTTGAACATAAAAAGCCTTTTTAT
>CAAE01014710.1:791824-808399 GCA_000180735.1 Tetraodon nigroviridis
TGAGTGGATTTTGTGTGTGCAGCAGATTCCAGAAATATTTGGCACATTCGGAACAACTTACAGTGCAGCTGAGAGCTAATGATTGTCTCCAGTCTGTCAGTGGTGTGATTAGTCACATAGGTGTGTCTGTGTTTGTGTTTGTGTGTGTGTGTGTGTGTGTGTATGTGTGTGTGTGTCCATTGCCATATTTGTATTTGTGTGTCTATGTGAGGATGGATCCTCACACATGCTGCCAGTTAGTGAACCTTGAATAGATAGACTGACTATGACCCTGTGCAAAACCCAGACCCGGGTCACCTCCCCCCACTTTTTTATTCTTACCATTTCTGTCACATTTTACTTCTGGAATATCCTGCAAACACAAACATTTCTACAAATCGTTATTCCTGTCATTTCAACAGTGGCGGTGCATGCACAGTATCCAAAACTCACTTGCAAGTGAAAATACATGCATGCTGCATGTGTAAGCTGTGGCGTAGGCCTCCGTATTATAACGCAACCATAAATCCAGGACTGACACGGCAGAGATGAACACGTCCCTCTCTACAAGTCTGAATCTGAAAGCTTTATGTCTTTTGCTGTCAGATCTGTTAAGAACACTGCACAGCTTTATTTAAGGAATGTAAAGCATCCACAGCATGGTTATCTACAAAAGTTTCAACAAACAAAGGATTAATTTACCTTTTCTCTATTTATTAAATAAAACTCCCTTCTATTCATCCATCTTCTGTTAACCAGTTCTCACTCTTGGGGAAAGAGGGGGACTGGGATTTATTCTATAGCCCAGGGGGTCTAATAGGCCTCAGATGTTCTGTCTTTACCTTCAGAGCGAGCAGTACCGTTGGAGCCATGTGTGCACGAGCACAGACGTGTGTGTACGTGTGTGACTGCGGCCTGTTCTCCTAATTTTTACATTAGAGATGTCAGCATGAGAGTCATATTTTTCTTCTTCTTCTGCCTTAGTCTTTTCACTCTCCAGACATGTCGGCTTACATCAAATTTTTCAGCCACTTTGTTGATCGTCTGCTCCGTTGCCAGCATGTGCATGAATGCACCCGTGCAAAAATGCTTCCTGCTGTTTCACAACAGCAAATGTTTTCTTTGTAATTTTAATCAGAAGGTCTAATTGCATCTCGGCAGGACTCCGCCGACGGCTGCAGTACGAGATCGTCTGGATCAAACGCAGATGAGCGGATGGTTTTTCAACTGTAGCACCACATCAGCCAGCACAAAGCTAGATTCAGGGATTTAATGAATACTGCTTTCAGGCAAGACAGACTCAAAAATAAACTGACTGTGATTAGGAAGCTCTAAAACGTTAGCATGAATTAGCTGGCATCTAAAGTGACAGTTTGAGTAATCACTTTCCATTGTGATGGACATTTGTGTTTTCTATTTTTGCTGATGAATAACAATCAGGAGCATCATTCGTGACCTTTCTGGTGTTCCTGGTCACACTCTGATGTGTGTGTGTTGGGGAGTGGGGATTGGTGGTTTTGTCCCTGCGGTGGACGCTGGGGCCTCATCCCCTCTCAGAGCTGGCCTACCCTTCAGTTGCTTCCCGGCCTACCCCTGACGGCCACTGATCACTGATCCTACTTCTGTTATGCTAACATGCATTGGTTGTAACCACTGACAACAGACAATGCAAACAAAGATGGAGGGGATGGAGTTGGGGGTTAGCTGCATCTTTAATGCAATAGCCAGTGTTTGATGCATACAGCGAAACCAGATGCCCTTTGGTGCGTCCCTTTGGTTTGGCACGGCTGCCGTTTGTCAATGCAGTGCTGAGTGAATGCCTTTGAGGACATCGAGCACATTGGAGACAGATGTGGAGGTCTCCCCGCAGATGCGGCGAGGAGTCGGGTAGATGCATCGGCTTTTGTGACGCACAATGCATTTGCAAAGCAAACAGAGATAGGAGGAGGCAGGAAGATGGATGGAAGAGAATGGCGGCGAAAGGCATTCCGTAGCATTAAATATTACATGAATGCAAGTTATAGATGCACAGACGTGAGAAACAAGGTGTGATGGAGTGCAGAGGGGGGTGGGGGTGGGGGTGGGGAGTAGAAGCGATGCAAAGAAGGATGGGAGGAAGGAAAAGAGAGGCTGGTGAGAGGTGAGACAGTGGTGTGGTTTTTACTGGGAGGTGATGAGCTGCGGGAGTGATAACAAGCCACAGATGGAAGCTCCAAGATCACCATTAGCATGTGTGTTTCATGAATTACACATTTTTTGTGGGGAGGCATAATTTTAAATGATTTATGAGGAATAAGTTGGGAATGTATGTTTTCATTGTTGTAAAATTTTGCTTTTAAAATAAAGAAGAACCCTGTGCAGAAAAACAACCTCAAAGGGGAAGAAATGGTCAAAACAGTGGTAGCATTATCATCATGTTGTAGTTTGTCTGAAATTTACCTCAGTGTGTAACCTGACAATATCCACCATTTCCCAATCTGTCCTGTCAAAACAAAGAGGTGTGGTCAACAGGAGATTTAATCCTATCTGCTTTGGCGGCGCCTCAACACGCCAGACGTCACTCTCCATAGCGCCCTCTGTGGTCCCGGGGTCACCTCAGCGCTCAGAGCTACATGGAAAGTCTTGAACCTAAGGTGACAGACAGTTGAGAGATGCACATTCTGCAAATAAACGGCCCTGATAACAAATAGAAGACTTAACCCAACACTGGAAACTCCTGCCCTCCATGCTACATCAGTATCAGTATGCGAATGCTAGTTATTTTACTGCTTTGCAAACTGGAAAAATTCTTATTTGGATGAGGGCAGTAATACTCGAGGAAACGGCACATGCAATTCCGCTGCAGCGCTCCCCTGGCTTCTCCAGATTTGGCTCCCCCTCGCCTCGTCAGTTTTAATAAATGCATCACACATCTTTACACTTCGTCTGACTTGTGGTTTTCTTTCCTTTTCTCTATGTTCTGACTTTTACCAGCTGCTAAAAACCACAATTCCCACTTCCCCCAGCAGCTTTCTTTCTATGACTTGCTCCGAGTTCTTCTCTCTGGGCCAGTTCCAAAAACCCTCTTTCCACTAGATGAGATTTTACTGGCAGATTTAATCCAGGCCGTCTTTAGTGTTGTGGCGTTTGAATGTTAGTCTCAGCAAAACGACCCTTTTTCAGCAAATGAAATGGTGACCATTGCATGGCCTTGATTTGCTGAAAAAATGAGGCATTAAAAACGCAAAGTGAAGAACCTCCGCACTGGTTATAAGGTCATCCTCTAGCAAGAACAAAACTTCTGTTATTACACATTTAAAATTAACAAAATGATTGCTACCTAAGCGAGTGATCAGTGACGTTTGTGAATGAAAGTTCTTTACATGAAAAAACACATCATCTTAGTGCTCCTTTGTCTGCCCGTGATGGACAAGGTGCCACTGGCACACGGGGCCCCTGAGCTGGGTGGTGAGTGATGCAGGCTGCTTTCTTATCCTGTGTGTACAGTGTGTCCTGGTCTGAGTGTGTGTGTGCGTGTGTTTGACCCGGTGAAGGATAATGAGAGTCACGAAGCGATGAGAGGTGAGCGCAAAGCAGATTTAAAAGACTCCACTGACAGTATGGTATACTGAAAACGTCTTCTCACACATACATATTTCTCCTTTGAGGGTGTGTGTGTGTGTGGGTGTGGGTGTGTGTGCGTGCACGCGTGTGTGTATTTGGAAAGGAGGATCAGCTCAAAACTGTGGGAAACTGAAAGTTTGAAAGCAGCAATGCAATAGAAGTTTGTTTTTTTTTTTGTCAGTGTTTGTGTGCAAGGCATATAATCTCTTTGTTTATGTGTGTGTGCATGTGGTGGCATGGATACTTGTGTGTGTGTCTGTCTGTGTTTGTGTGTCAGGCAGGCCAGTGCTGAACTCATGCTGCCGGTTCAAAAATGACAGCCAGCTGCTGGTCGGTGTGAATACAAAGACTCCACAACTGGTTTTCATGTATTTATTTTTTAATGGCACATATGGGAGGTTTTTAACAGGAATGTATGTTGAGTGTTTTGTGTGTCTGTATGTGCACATGGATACGGGAAATACATGCTAATACACGCAAGAAAAAAAGAACACTTTCCATCAACTGCCTCCTGAGATCTTTCTGCTGAGACCTCTCTGTTATCCACAGCTCATCCTTCTCTGCTTCCTCTCGCCTCCAGATCTGCTCTCAACCAACCGCTCCTCCATCTTCAGCGGCCATCACGGCCAGCTCGCTTTGACCGCCGTCTACCTGGACGAGTACCGAGACCGCCTCTTCCTGGGAGGAAAAGATGTGCTGTATTCCCTCCTGCTGGGACCCACCAGCAGTGAGTCCAAAGAGGTGAGGTTATGCTTGTTGTAAAGTCACCTTTCATCATTTAGTTTGATTTAAGCGCAGAACACAAGCACACCTGTTTAAGCCCTTGCTCCATAAATCATGGCTGAAAATGGTGACTTCAACCTGAGCAGTCGCCTTTATATGACTGCTGCTACTTCCACACGCTGGAACCGTCTATCTGTAGAGAATTAAAAAAAAAAAAGAAATCATACATGTTTTCCTGCATTAAGAGTTGTGGTTTCAGACAACATTGCTGAGCACTCTGCTTTTTTCAATTTAATCTGACAAACCAAAATTAGAGAAATTTAACAAACACCCCTGGCCTGGAAGTTCTCCTCCCACTGATGTCCATACTGTCACTGGTTTCTCTGGAAAGGAAATCAGTACAATAAAGTCTGTCATCTCACTGTTTTTCCTTTTGCACTTGACCCAGTAAACTGGTTTCCAGTTGGCACTGCCAACTGCCACGGCTCCCTACCAGCCTTTGCTTCCTCCTCACCCCTCTCTCTGCCTCCTCCTTCTGCTGTCTTGGCTGACGGTCGTGCCTGAGGATCCTATCGTTTGTTTGGTTTGTTTGGTTCCAATTCCAATCTCAGCCTTTGTGAAACCCCTCAGCAATGCCAGTACTATTAAGGAATCGTCTGCAAGTCTGCAGCTGCCAAATATACCGTAAAGCAGATCTGACAAGCGGGGTTAAAAAAAAAAAATAAATCAAGCTTTACTTTAACAAAAAATGTGTTATTACTCTAAAAATATGGATGCTACATCAAGGTTGACAAGGCTGCACATGCATGCAACAAGTTCCAGATGGTAGATTATATCCTATAGCTGAGCAGAGGGCCTGGATCAGGGACCGCTGTTGTCTCACAGAGTTAATACTTGTTTATTCAGTCCTTCAAATGAACATTTGGTTGTATATCAGGCTCCGTTTTCATGTACCTGGCTGCAGCAGTGCAGCAGGAGGAATGACTCCAGTCATGGCCGCTTCGCTTATTTCCCCTTAGACCGCCCTAATGTGATGATGTGATTTTGAGTACGTACTCGGGGACAGAGAGACGATGTGGTTGAGTCTCTCACAGCTCCAGCCTAATTTCATTTTATTGACATGGTTCAGGTTCACCTCAGTGATGGGGGAGCGGCTGGAACGCCCTCCTCCCCCTCAGTGATGATGTCAGGGCCACCTACAGGGTTCTCCGAGGGCAGACCCACGCCCATGTGCAGTGAATGAGAGGCCTCTTTAAAGAGCAAAAGCCAGTTTGTTGTACCTGCATGTGGCCTTTCACTTGAGATCAACTTGTGTCTGAAATGATCTGGACCGATCTGGGAAAATAAAACAAAATCAATAATCATGTTTGAGACATCCATCAAATAATTATTCCTGTTTTGATATTAATCTTGTCCCTAGTTGGGCTGTGCAGCCTGTGCTTCTTTTGGCCCGGGTTACGGACCGTAACTCTAGAAGAATGTCTGCTCTGAGAAGAACACGCGGTAATGTGTTGATAAAAGCAAAGGCTGGGTGGAAATCTAATCGTTCTTCTCAGGCTGTTGTTTTTCAAAATGTTTAATTTTGAGCCTAAAGAGTCCAAAGTTTCTAACAATGTTTAGTTCAGCTTGGACATTTAGTTTAAAGGTTACAGTTGCGGTGGTTACTTTCCTCACATAGGTTTTCGTGTCAACAGAAACAGTTTTTTTTCAGTTTTGTGTTTAGTACCTGGAACAAGAACAGAGACTTTATTCGATAATATCGCTCCTGTCTGTGTTTACTGACTTGTTTAGGGCTGGTTTATAGATTAAAGTAGCCCAGCCTGTGTTCTGATTTGCAACCTTCCTGCTGGTTTCTAGCTCTGTTCTCAGTTTTGCTGCAAAAATATACACTGGTCCAACACGCACATGATGTCTGAGAGCAGAGCACAGAGAAGAAAGGACAGAAATGATGCTTTGATAACACAAGAAAGGATTAAACAAAGGGAGGAACATGGCTGGCTGCTGGACATCTGGCACAACACGTGAGTCTTAGTGGCCGGCGTCTGCAGATTCGCTGCCAGGGTTTCAGGCGGAGCCTCAGTACGCGACAGTCGGTCAACGAGGCGACAGACTTTCAGCGAGGACGTCCAAAGTCCGTGGATCCAAATCAAGTCATCCGCAACGTACTTTTTGTTGCAGACATGATCGATTGCCTCAGCGACAGTGGCCAGTTTTCAGACTAAGGCAGCACTTGAACGCATTAAAGGTGTTGGCTCTGGAAGTGAAGATCAGCCGAGTCCCTGAATTTAATCACAATACACTAATGATATCACCAGTTTACAAAGGCAGAAGTTAAGGCCCATTGTCTGCGAGAGGGAGAAGACAGCGACAGCAATTCGATGGAATCCTCATATCAGTGACGTCATCGTCATATCAGACTTCAGAGAGGAGCCGGCAGCGTGTGGGCGGACTGGTAAAATCGAGACACCTTCGCAGATGGAACGCCTCTCTGTTTACGCTGATCACTATCAGACTTTATCCAAGCCGGCCCTGATTGCTGCACTTTCCGCTCTGGATTTGTGGTCTCAGAGCAGGACCCCCATCCCCTCCACCCCATCCAAAATGTCAAAATCAGCGCCCTCGTTTCATCTTCACATCCCCCCATCTGATATACGCCACCCCTCGCGCCGTCCAGTTGGCTGATTAAAGAAGGTTTCGGAACTGTTCAGAGTTAGAATGATGCTTTTGTCATATTTTAGAACAGCTTTCTCACTATCTTATTCCACTCAGACTCTAAAATGCCTGACTTTGAGCCGCATCTGCATCTATAAATGTGGGATTTGGATATATTGTAACATGGAGTGCAAGTTTTCTGCCTTAGACTGGGAAAGACATTTTCATTTTTTTGCTTTTCATTTGCTTGTCACGGTCTGGTTTAGGACAGCAGAAGCCCTTGTTTCCGAAATCCTGGTCTCAGGGCAAAAACTTGGGTTGGAGACACGCTGTAAATGCTTCCTGTTTTCTTCCCCTGTAGATCTACTGGCCCCCACTGCCCGGCAGCAGGGAACACTGCATTGAAACTGGAAAAGAACCACAGGTAAGTGATTGACAGCTTTAGGAGGGGGTCTTTTTTATCAAATATTCACTGTCCTCACTTCTCCTCAGGTAGATTTTTTTTTTATTCACACAAGTAACGATCAGGTACAGACCCATTTCTTCAGTTTGTATGACTTCAAACGTTACCTAAGTATAGTTTGTTTCGGCTCTTTTTTTGTCTGTTACCGAGGTAAGTAATAAAAAATATATATATATATATATATATATATATATATATATATATATATATATATATATATAGAAAAACAAATCCTAGAAACAACCAAACATTAAAGCTCTAGCTTTGGAATGTGCTGAAGAAAAAAAAAAAACCAGGGCTCAGGAGTGTGTTAGCACCTTGAAGCGTTCTCCTCAAGCTGACTCAGCATTGTGGATGTGAAGGAGGTTAAAGAAGCAACTTCCCTGCAGATGAAAGGGAAAGTTAGAGCTTCATGGAAAGACCTGCAGGGAGCTCAGCCCTGGCCTGCTTTGAGTTTTGGCTCATGCCACTGATGGATGACGCTGTGGTCCAGACTGATCCTTCTCAGCAATTTGTCATGAATTTTTTGTGTGTAACTCTATGTTCCCTCTGAGGGAGAAACATACTCAGTTGGTGCTTTTACTCGCTTCACAATGTATGTTTAAACAACAGGAAAAAAGAAAAAAGAAAAGGTGATTGTGACATTCAAACTAAACATGACCTGTAACAGTCTCTGGTTGTCAAACTATTCAACCTGCAGTCAGAGGCATGTTGTTACAGGGCTCATTTTTCTGTCTGAGTCCCTTTAAATAATATGTGCAATAAAGTGTCCTCTTTAATTATAGCTGCAACTCAAGGGATGAAAACATCTTTGAGATGATGAAAATAGGGACTTGAGATAGCAAATGGTGAAATCAAAACCGATGACTGTCATAACAAAGAAAGAAGCATAAAATCAAAGAATCAGAGGGACATCGCTGTGCTTTGATGTGTCACGATGTTGTTAAATTAAGTACCAGTCGCAGGAGAGAGTTTCAAACAGTTTAACAGCACCCAGAACATATAAACCTGCACTAATTATGTTTTTACACACACACACACACACACACACACACACACACACACACACACACACACACACACACTAAACATGCACAAACTTTAAAACCTTTCCAGATGCAGTCAGCTGTTAGATGTTTCACCACAAGCACAAAAAGTCACAGTTGTACTCTATGTGTATTGCGCACATGTGTGTGTTTCTGGGAACTCAGTATATGATTTCTGTATGTTTGAAGTGGCAGGTGTGTGTTGGCTCCCTTATATTGGCTTTATTAGCTGTTTCCTCTGCACGCGTGTCTGTATTGTCCATCACGAAGAGGAGTCACAAACCATTATTCCACTTTAGACGAGTCCCAAAGCAGGATGTGTGAAACTCTATCTCACTTGCACCAAAGGTCTCAATGTGTGTGTGTGTGTGTGAGAGAGAGAGACAGAGATAGAGAGAGTGGCTATCAGGTACCTTCTGACAGACTAACCCTGTAAGGAAACATCTTGGTTTTAATGGGATAAACTATTGTCCTTGAGATTTTTATAGGGCCAATTTGATGTGGTGTGTGTAAGATTGTGTGTGGATGTGAATTCATGCACACATGTCATGCATTCCTCCACGTCTCTACATTTTTGGCTTTTTGTGTCAAATTCAACTGATTTCTCTCCATCTCTCTGCGAAAAACACCACACACACACACACACACACACACACACACACACACACACACACAGAGTTAATGTTTAGTATCTGTACCAAACAAAGCCAATTTTGATAAAGATGATAGAGGTCAAAAGGTGAAAGGTCTCCAAATTGTTTTGATTTTTATGTGTTTATTTGTCGTGTAAAACATTATTCATCTCTTTGCTGTACTCTCTTAAAATTCCATATCTTAAATGGTTGTTATTTTTGGTGAAAACAGAATAGAATAATGATGTATGCGGTCAACACCAATAATACCCTGACAGGTGTCGATACCAACTCAAACGTGTTTTTACTGACAGTGCTTCCTCCCTGAGTCGCACCCCATGACCTTGACATCATTAATTACAGCTTAGGCAAATAAATAACAGCCTAAAGGGAAAAAAAGAACCCTCTTGTGTCATGGCCCAGCATGTAGCATCTTGCTCTGGCTGTTCATATATTTGTCAGTGTCTTCTCTGGTTTATCTCCATCTACGCAGCTGAATCTTCCAGGCATCACACATCATCAGTAACGGATGTTGACTTATTAACGCGTCCGCACCTCATTTGCTGCTTGTGTCAAATGACTCCAACAGTTTGTAGCTATATTTTGCACTGATTTGTGACCAGAATACTTGTAGGAAATAACCGTATCAGCTGTATCTTCAGAAGCCTCTTTAGCTTTCTGGGACCAAATCTGCTTCTTCTTTACTTTATTACTGGTCCTGGTTCCACTTGGGTGAAGTCACGGGGCTGTAGGCGAGGGCTTTTTATGTAGTAAAAGAGGCTTTCTGCTTCAGTGACATGTTTTACATCGCGTCTGCAGCAGCTCAAAGCACTCGGGGAAATGAACGACGACACTCGCCATCTCAAGAGGGCCATCAGCCGCATATAAATGTCAAATAGCTGATTTGCTGTGTTTGTTTATACCCAAACGCATGTCCACCCATATAAACAAAAGACACAAGTTTTAAAGGCAGAGAAACACTGATATACGTTTGACATGTGGCGTGCACATAGGCGCATGCTCCAGTTTAGACTAAAGGACATGGCGCTCCCACTCTATGAGTTTGACCTGCTGAACATGAGAGAACGGCGCCCCGATGACCCTTTCTTCTCAGACCACACGTATTATCAGCTGCTTTTCTTGCATACAGGAAAGAGGAAGTAATCTGCCCCGTGCTTCCCGTGGACCTCTGTTCACTACAGACATGTCTGGGTTCACACTTCCTCAACACTCATCTGGCTTTTTCCCATCAGCTACACTAATTTGTTTTTGTGGGAATTGCAAATAAAGGAATGGGAAAACTGCATGAGATGTGTGTGAACCCTGATAGTTTAGAAGTGGGGAGGGAAACCAAAAAAAATGTATCTTTTGCCGTATTTCTTTGAGAACCGAGGCTTTAATGAATGTCCACGTTGCTGTGTTCCACAGACGGAGTGCGCCAACTTTGTACGCCTCCTGCAGCCTCACAACCGCACCCACCTCCTGGCCTGTGGAACCGGTGCTTTCCAGCCAATATGTGCTTTCATCGGCGTGGGCCACAGAGGAGAGGTGAGTCTCAGCACAGCACTCGCAAAGACACCAGCAAACAGATCTCTGACACCCATAAAGTCACGAGACTTGGCTGCCTCTGAGAAACAACTTGAGAAATAAGAAGCCTGTCATATAGCTCACGCAGTTGCGTAAGGCCCGTGATTCCATTCTTGATGAACCAAATCTCTGTGAAGGAGTGTTGGATGATGGGATACATTGCCTGGTTCTCCCCTACATAATGTGATGATGCATTGAGTGCGCTCTATAGAGCACAGGGGGGCTGATCACACACTCAGGGCTGGTTTTCAGCCCCAACCCCTCCACCATGAAAAGATGTTGTACTTACCATCTAATCAAATATTATTTTGTCTGCACTGAAAGACGGGACCGCAAGAAGTGTCACGATATTCTGATGTGCATCATTCATCATTTCGTGACCACAACCCCCCCCTGTCTAAACAACCCTACAGGCCAGCTTCACCTTTGTGTAAACACCCGTCTCGGCGGTGATTCTCCCCACATGGCCACCAACAACTTGCGGAAAAGTCTTGAACTTTAGTCCAAACTCTGCAGCTCCCAGTTTGGTCAAATATGTTTTATGCCATTATCTTATAGCGGCGCAGACGTGAGTACAAAGCATGTGAGTTGACAGGAACTGAGTGTGTGGTCCCTGAGATTTCCTTCCAGGAAGCCAGGCTAATGGAACAAACACTATAGATGCCAAGATGTTTTTGTTTTTTTTTAATGAGAAAAGACAGACAGGCAGACAGGCAGACAGGCAGACAGGCAGACAGAAATACAGAGATCAGCCTATTTCTGTGCTCAGAACCGCGTGATCCGAGGTCAAGACCCAGCAGGTAGCATAGGTAACTCGCCACACAGTTCTCTTCTGATTGCTGACATTCAGAGTGTGTTCCTCTGCAGCATCTCCCACTTCAAAAGCACATCAAACATCCCCGAATGGACCAGAAATCAGTGTAGTATTTGGAGATGAACTTGGCTTAACTTATGGAACGCATGGAAATGGGCCTGATTCTAAACTACAGCCAGGCAAAAAACAGTTGTTTTGATCACTTCTTTGTTTTGGTCCTTGCATCTCAAGGTCCACCCATTTCCAGGGATGTGACAGATTCCCGACTCAGCCGTCTGCGTGCGTGTGTGTGAGTGAGAGAGCCCATCGCTCAGAGCACAACCACTCTTTTCAGCTCTTCAGAGTGTCTGTCTGAATAGACGACGCCGCAGGGAGCCTGTCCATTTATTTAACCAGTCGTTAACTGGCGGAGAACACACAATCTTGCGTTTGTCTGACCTCTCAGGGGAACGCGTGCCCTCAGACTGGACTCTGGGTGGGATGACCTTTGATCCTCGAGGTATTTAATCTTAGTTAAGTGCAGAAACACCCTTTCCCCATTCTCCCTCATTGATTCTCTCTTTTATTTTTATATGCATGTTGCAAAAAATATGCAAATTATCATGTCCTAGCGATATGATTTGAGTAGAAGTCTGGTTTTCAGTATAAACTGTATTAAATTCTAATTGCCAAACAACCAGTCGCGATGTTGTGAACCACTTTACAGGAGACTGAAGCACTTTCTCACACGATAAAAGCTGAATGTTCTATCCCAAGTGCCCTTTCTGGCAGAGTGAACCAGTAACTTGCTGAATAAGTCACTTCCTCACGCCACAATGGCACGAGTCCATGACAGTCTTGTAAGTGCTGCACATGGGACACTTTCAAGTCCAGTGGGAGAAAAAGTAAAGCCAGCTCGACTTATGCGGATGAAAAAGTGGACTTAAAGACTGAAAGCTCCATAAAAAATTCATTGCATATGAACACTCCTTTTAGTTCTCCCACACATGTTGTCTTTGGACTCAAGCCCTCTAACACAGAAAAATCATGTCTCTTTCACTGCTTCTGCCTTTCCTAATCCCCAATTTTAGTCCTGATCTTTATCATTTATACTGGTATTAGCAGCCATAACTCTCAATAGGATTCAATCCTAGCCTCGTCTTTACTTTCTTCTGCTTTTCTTTACTGGAGAAGCCTGAAACTCTCAGATTGTCTAATTTAGAATGGAGAGAACGCCGGCCGAGCTGTGCCATACACGCTGGTGTACAAGGGGTGTCTGGGTATAAGATGATATCTGAGTGAACTAATGGTGTTTTGTCATCAGTGCATTTTGTAAGCGTGAAGATTTCCGTGCTTGGGTGCCAGTTTTTCTGGTCATGTATTGGCACACCAGTGCAGCAACTGTGTTCCAGCATTGGTGTTTATTGGTCTTGGCCGATACATCCGCTGCTATTTTCAGCAGGCAGCTGCGGTGCTCATGCTGCAAGAGACAACACAGACCCATGCACCAACAGTCTGCTCAATGGAAGGCATCCTGCCCTCCACCAGTCTCATGCTCATTACAACACTTGCCCAGATCGTGAGCAAGTGTCCTGGTGCACGTAGGGCACTCACCGTGCATGGGCGTGTGTTGTAATCAAGCCTGCGGGCACTTCTCAACTTCCACCAACTTCAATGTCATCATCTCTGCTTGTTCGCGTAGTAACAATACTCTATTGTCTTTCGGAGGAACCGTGACTCCTGCATGCTGAGTTCACAGTAAGGACGTCCAAATGACTCATTTAATCTCCAATCAAATGCGAGCTCTGCCTTTTTGATCCTGAAGAGTTGCATCGATCACAGCGAGTGTGTTCTGATGTTGTAACGGCACGCAGGCTAAAATGGGCCTTTTGCCCACCTTTTGACCCTGCGATGACGCCTCGCATCAGACAATCCAAGGATGTGGTCAGTGTTTATGACCAAAGTGGTGACAAAGAAACAACCAGTCTGTTATTTTAATCACTTCCTTGTCTGCTTTGCTTCAATTCTAAAATTAACTGAACTGACAAGTAGGCTTTTTTTCTTTGATAAATGCTACGTGTATGTGTTCACGTAGCATTACAAAATTACAAAAAATCGCTTTAATAAAATTCTGAAATCACTTGATGCATGTGAAACAGGTTATTGCACTTTATCATGAAATGTAGCCAACAGTAGCCAAGTCTATGTAAAACTGCAGAAACAGCGCCACCTATACGTGCTGGGGAACGATAAAGTTTGATCCCAAAAGTATCAGAATCTTTTCTCATGAGCTGCAACATCACTTTCTTCTGTTTTGATGCTGTTTCTCAGCATAAATAAAGATGGGCCCACGCCGGTGGGAGTCTCAGCTGAACTCTGGCACCTCAGCTGATTCTGCATTTCCTTTTCTCTCAGAGGGCGTCTGGATTCCTCAGACCAGCACAGTTCAGTCGCAGGACAAATAAATTGGAACCTGGGGCCAAATTTGAAAATGGCTCAGGTTACACATCTTTTATTGGGTCAGAAAATCAGAAAAATTGCCTGAAGGTCATAAAAAATGTGAGAAAATTTCCATTTGGAAGAATTGATGAGGGACATTCAATCCCATTGGTTTAAGATCCCACAGAGCAAGTTAATAATTCTACCGTTCCTCTGAGAGGACACAATAATCAACCCAGGATGACAAACTACCAGTTGGACCTGCATGACCTCCTTCTCGTTTGTTTCTCTCACAGCACGTCTTCACGATGGACCCTACAAATGTGGAGAATGGACGAGGGAAGGTTCCACATGACCCCAGCCTGCCCTTCACCAGCACCTTCAGTGGTATGTCCTTTGGAACGTATTTGCTATATTTATCCTGTTCAAAGGCAGTTTAATCAGGCCATTTGGACTTAAGATCAACCAGGTGCAGCTTTTATTTTGTGCCTGTGGATAATTTCAAGCATTTGGTTATAAAAAAGGTGATAAAAGTGTAACCTATTTGTTGTGTTTTCCCAGCTTAATAGTAAAAAAGCACTTCCAAAATAAACAGAAATGAATTTCCTCTGTCTTCACCTCTTTATCAGCGTGTCGGTCAGTGTCAATCATCTTTATAGATGTTTTAGTGTAATGTTGTTCTGGTTTTAATTTCATTAATGCTCACTGGAGCAGACTGTCCAGATTTCATGAGGACATGCCTGGAAAAATGTCAGTCAAAACAATGAGCTGTTGTCTTTGTTGTAAAGGCTCCGTTGCTGCTGAGAACTCGATCTGATGTGACTTCATGTTTGCTGATGAGATAATCTTGTAAAGATTTATTTATGCTGCATTACGTCACGCTCGCCTTGCTCTCAGAGCCCCTGGCTGGGCGGTTTATGCTTTTTTACATCAACAGACCAACTGAGAACATATGATCATACCCCCCTCCTCCCCACTCCCCTCCCTATCCTCCTCTTCTCCTTAGGTGGGGAGTTGTACACCGGACTGACGGCAGACTTTCTGGGGAGAGACTCGGTGATCTTCAGGAGCATGGGGAGTCGCTCCACGATGAGGACGGAAACAGACCAGAAGCTGCTCCATGGTAACAGTCGCTACCTGCCAACGTTTGACCTAATGGTCAATTAATAAAACAAACAAACAGAAGAGTGTTTTTGTTCCTGTGATTGGCCCTGCAATAAATGACTATTTTCACACATTCCTCTCTGCCTTCTTGCATCCCAGATCCCAAATTCATCGCCGCTCATCTCATCCCCGATAATGCCGACAAAGACAACGATAAAGTGTATTTCTTCTTCACCGAGAAAGCGGCAGAGGCGGGGGACAGGGAGGGCGCCATCCACACGCGCGTCGGCAGAGTTTGCGCGGTGAGATTCCTCAGACGAACTGCAGAGCTCCGGCTCCAAATCACGTCCACAACTTACTTTTCTAACAAAGCTCGAGTGCGGCGGAGAGTCCCCTGACGCTGGTCCAGAACGCTGCAAAGACACCATACGGAGATTTCTGTTGGCAGGTAGAAACCAGCGCAGCTGCACTGGGGAATATCCAGGGCTGCAACCTCAGCAGCCACCTTTTTTTCTCTTCATGAAGATGTTGAGTGGTGATGTGGGAGTGGACTCCTCCTGGCTGTCTGTTAGTGTCCAGCCCAGGACCTAAAGGCAGTTATAAAGATTTAGTGCCCACTGGAGAGGGAAACATGATCTACAGGACGAGATGATAACATCATCAGGATAAAGGCAGTAGTTTGATTGATCATTTTTCTACATGGTCTCAGAGTGGTTTCTGCAGGATTACCAGAGACAGGTGGTACTGGTTTTTGGGCTGATCCTTCTTGTGTGACAGCGGGAGAAGGAAAAAGACCGTTCCCTCGTGAGATTTTGAAACAGATCAGTCTGTTGACCCTCAGATATGATTGTCAGATTGATCTGCGCACTTTCTCACAGTTCAACACACACACACACAGTGCACGCACTGTGGGGAGACATACAAAGCACATGCGATGGGAGCCAGCTGCAGGGATTTCAGGAGCTTCTCTTCTGACTTTCTCTGTCTTCTTTATATCTTCTGCTCTTCCTCCCCCATCTGCCCATAATTCCCCTCACACACACACACACACACGTGTTGTTCAGGCCAAATGTGTCCCACTGAGGGAAACTATTTCATCACTGGAACACAGAACACTGCCATTCTTTTTGCCAAGCACACACACACACACACACACACACACATGCACACAGAGTTCCTTGATTCTGTTACACGCAAGTACATAACTATCTATCATGAGTCCCTCCACATTTACTCTGTGTCCTCTGTTGTTCCTCTTCGTCATCAGCCAGCTGGATGGATTTGGGCTCCTCTCCTCTCTCTGTCTGTCTCTCTTTCTCTCTTCACCTCTGGCTCTCAGCCTCAGCATTACAGCTGTGTGAATCACTGAGCACCAAAAATATGGGGCAGCTTTAATTAAATATCACTGTAGGTAATAAATGCTTTGACTGTGCTCTGTGTTTCAGAATGATGTTGGAGGACAGAGAGTGCTGGTGAACAAGTGGAGTACCTTCATCAAAGCCAGGCTGGTCTGTTCTGTTCCTGGTCCCCATGGCATCAACACTCATTTTAACC
>CAAE01014710.1:898269-911915 GCA_000180735.1 Tetraodon nigroviridis
TGAAGGATTTTTAAGCAAACCTGCTCAAAAGGCAAACAAAAACCAAAAAATAGGTTGGTTTGATTGTTCAAAAGCAATGGAACAGGGTTTTAGAGCCCTGGCACCATCCCAGGCCACTTCTTCACCCACACGTGTACTTGTTCCTGATGCTCTTGGCTCTTTTTCCGTCCAATTGTCTCCACCTGGGCCCCAACTGCTAACACAGTTCAAAAGTTTTAATTTAGCTACATTTCTGATCCTCAGAAGATCCCATCATGCGTCGAAGCACCAATAAAGAGTTGCGCTGGATTCTGTAATGTGAGAGGATCTGGTGTCAGCGTGGGTCAGATGTCTTTGTGCATCCAGAAGATGGGAGCTCCTCTGGCGTCTCTGTGAGGAGACTCAGTCAAACTCTGAACGACAGGAAGCTCTGCTGAGCGAGGAAGAGGAGGGGCCACAGGTGGGAAATCAGGTGGGGATGGACCAAAAAAATATCCTGATTCACGGTTACGGACAGGGGGGGGGGGGGGGTTTTTTTCCTATTTAATTTTCTCCCTCTCCCCCCCTTTCTTTCGCATGGTACACACCTCAATAACATCTCCATGGTAACAAATGCTCTCATTTGCGCCTGCTCTCTGCACCGGCCTTTACAGGACGTAGCCCAGATGTTCATAAAAGTTCTCCTTGTCGTACGTCGTCAGGCACAGGCGCTTGAAGCCTCTGCGTCGGGCGTACGCTCGGCCTCCCCCATCAAAACCCGGCCGTAGCCCCTGCCTCGCTCGCTTTTGGAGACAACCACCGATTCCACAAACAGACTGCTGCCGTGACCTACGACCCGGGACAGCCGGGCGTGGCCGAGCAGCCGCTCGCCCTCTGGGGAGCCCTGCAGGAGAACCAGGCAGACGGGGAAATCCTGACAGGACTTCTGGAGGGAGTGGACTCGGGCGGCCTGGCTCCTCTGCCACTCGGAGTTGACCAGGTCGGCGCAGGGCACCAGCAGGTCCGGCCGGAGGTGGATGGGAACCGCCCGGATCTTCTCCGGACGGTCTGAAACCGGCGTCTTCAGATCCTCCCCTGGGTTCGCCGAGCTGGACGTTAAAGCTTTCGACCTGCGGCGATCAGGGGTCAACCACAGTCAGTCTGCGCTCGGCTCCTGCTGTCAGGTTTGAAAACTAAAGACGCTTCCAGCATGCAGCGGCTCAGTTTGTGGCGAGTCTGCGTTCCAGACAAGTCTAAAGACAAACCTAGGTATGTTCCTCGACAGAAGCAACTTAAAACTGAAGACGGAGATTGTACGAGACAGACTGGAGGTGCGGATGAAACACGATGGAGACACCGGCTTTCACCTGTAGTTCTAAGACGCTGTAGAAAATAATCAACTCCAAAAAAATACATTTGAAAGACGTCAAATATTTTGTCAAGGTTAAATTATGGAGGATTTATTTTATGATACGCTCACTCACCAAGTAAGGAGATCAATTCAAAGAGCTGTGAGCTGCTGTGTACTGACTAGTCAATATCACATTTTTTAAAAAAAGCTGACCATTAACACGTCCAACAACGACTTTCTTCACGCTGCTGAGGAGGCAAAAGTAAAACTAAGACGTTTGCTGTTTGCATTGCAATCAAATTACAAGTTCAGACTTTTTCATTTTTCATTGGCACACCACTTATTTCCAGTTTTACATTGCAGAACAATCAAAAACATACTTTATTCTTTTGTTCCCCCCCAAAAACGTACGCTGTTGAACTACATCTCATACTAGTAGACCCTATTCTCTAAAGAGTGCCTTTTGTTATTAGGTCGTCTTTTTAAAATATTTCTATTTCTTGGTGGCACCCAAACACACACTCCTCCGTGGGTAATAATAACTGTTAAATCAATAGTTTTGTGTTTTTAAAGACAGATCCTTGCCGTTTTTAATTCTTTGTTGGCGCATGCGCAGTCAGGACCTCTCGGTCAGCGAGTATTTACTTCCATGTAAGGGATGGCGGTACTAGTGGTAGTTTACATCTATTTAACTGCTAGTTACTGCGTTTGTTTAGATACATTCAACGTCATAAGTTCATGAAAAGACATCTTTTTTTTCATGTAACTCATGCGGTATCTCAATCATAAAAACTTGATCGTCGATGTCTTTTAGTTACCTACATTGTGTCACAGGTCGTCACTCAGCGGTTATCCTTCGTAAGGTTCTACTTTGACCCGCAGATAATGTTTTTGTTTTAATCTTGAAACCCAGTTAATTATTTTAACGTATTTGACTGTGAGCGCTGCCTCGTTTACGCCGAAAAGAACAGGAAGTGTTGCTTTGGAGTTGTCGGTCATTCTGCCACCCAGCGGCCGGGGGTGGTACTACACCATATTATTTACAACCGGGCACGACAAAACAATGTTAAAAGTTAAAATATAAACTTCAGCAGACGTTGTTTTAACAAAACGTTTACTTTATTTTTTTCTTTTTTTTACATTTTTATCCAGGACAACTCATTCAAAGATAAACAAGGAGAAATAAGCACTATTGTTTTCATAATTTTTTTGTTTATACATTTTTTCCAGAGATGAACGGTGATTTTTTTTTTTTTCAGATTTGGTCAAAGTAAAACAAAGAAAAAAATGAATAATAACAATACATTAATAATTAATTCAATACAATGAAGTGTGGCATCAATGACATAAGAACAACCCAGAAAATATCGGGTAATAGTTTTCATTGTTTAGTTTTTCTGTGATACTGCAATAATCACCAGCACTAACTCAAGTCAATCAACAACAGTAGAGGAAGAAATGGAGTGTGCCCACAAAGTTCTGCACCCCTGCCTCCAAAAGAGGAACGCTTTTTCTTAAATTTAAATAATATTATATCAAAGCTTCTGTTTTTATTCTCATAAAACATTTCTAAAACTTATGTCTTAAACTTTTTTTTTTTTTTTGCCTTTTTTAAGCTCATTTTCCTTCTGAGTTTTGTCTCCATTTTAACACAATGTGTTGTTTTTGCAAACGTGGTAACCTGTGTTTATCAGTATCTGTACCTGCACGTCTGTTCCCGCGTGTGTGTTGTGTCAGGGGCCTTTTAGGGTAACGTTGTGTGTAAAGCGTTGGGAAGTGTTTTGGAACATGTGGATGAAGAGAGTCGATCTCTGCATTAGACCTTTGAATTAAACGGCAGCAAGACATTGTGCTGCAAACAGGGCTCGCTCTGTGTGTCTGTGTGCATCTGCAGGGTGAGTATCAGTGTATGGAGCTACTATGTGCATGGGGAGGGGGGGGTGTAACAAAATGAAGTGGCTTTTTCAGTGCCTACAAAGGTGTCAGTGTGTATGTATGTTTGGTATGGGGGGGGGGTGTGTGGTGTGTGTACAAATGCATTCATGCTGTATAGGTATTTATGCAAGTGCAGATGAGCCAAATTCTCCTTGGTCTGCCCGACTTAGCTTACTTTGAGCCCGAATTGTCTGTGTTCGTCTGCGTGTCATTGTGTGTTGTAACATCATAGTAGAAGGCACAGAGGGTGGCGTGGGAGGCTCAGTCTCTCAGGTCCATGCTGGAGCCAAATAGGGCCACTAGCTGTTCCTCATAGTGGGCAATGTTCCTCTTAATGATCTCCTTACAGGAGCCCAGGAGGCGCTCGAATGCCTGCACGTCTATTACTGCAGAGACACAGAGGAGGACAGTGGAGAGGTGTGTTACCCTAGCCAAGGTTACTGGAGCCCATCTGTGAGGGAACAGGCACAGAAGCTCACACACCCAGCAGCAATGTAGAGTCTCCAGGTACCCAGAGAGAACCCACACAGACACTGGGAGAACTTATTATTCGTGTATACCAAGCAGAATTCATCATTTCCAGCAGCTTTCCGTTAATCATCGGTGCGGCTTAAACTGACGATCAGGAAGCTCAGAGGTATTAAACGAGGTTCCATTAAATATTTGCTTTCACCGCCATTAGTCTGACAGTCAGTAGATTAACAAATAAAGGCATAAATATATACGGGTACTTCAGGTTTGGAAATATGAATAGGAATTTCTATTCAAAGTTTTCAAATCTAACCTTCGCTGCTACGCTCAGAACAGAATGAAGAGCTCATCAAGAGTGCTACACGTGCACTGCTGCTAGTGCACTTGACTGATATTTTCTTTTTTCAGTGTCAATGAGCTGTAGTAGCTTCTCTCATTCAGTCCAGATGGACCGATGAAACAAAAGTGTGTTTAAAATTGGAAAATAGAGATAAAACCAGCAAGGAATAAAAAGGTTGAGCTGTGTTGATAAACAGTAACAGCAAAATGACTGATTTTTTTTGCTGTAAAATGTGCATTAAAAGCAGATGTTTAAACATGACTGCCAGATGCTGCAGAACGTATGAACTGATCAACACTAAAATGCTTTAAATGAAGGAGTCTGAGAGCGTTTAGTCTCACCCAAACACTTGACATCGCCCACTGCGTAGGCCGAGGGCTGCTCGGGGCTTGTTGGTGACCAAGGCCAGCTCCCCAAAGTACTGACCCCTGCTACAGCGCGCGATTTCCACCTCCGCATTGTCTGCGTGGTCTGCTTTTGTCTGCAGAGAGAGGAGAATGAAATGTTAGGTGCCACTCAGCGGTGGGAGCGTAGTTCTCTTCCCTGTGCCAGTGAGAAACACTCGGCAGGAAACACACAATAGTGGTTCCTCCTGTTGCTAGGCAAACCCAGGAAACACTGCTGGTTTTTTTGTGTGGAGCGTGGGCTGCTACTGTCGACACGCTCTTTAAAATGACAACCTGGTAGGAGAATGTGGGCGGCTCAGTTTGAAATCTAAACTATACCTACTGTGGGTATGTAAATATATATATTTTTAAATAGCTCACTGTAGCAGTATTTGAAACAAAGATGGTCAAATTGGAGGAATGTGGAGGACAGGAGCAGCTTACTTTACTCTTCATCATTATCTTGACTTCTCCAGATTCAACAATATAGAAACAATCGGCCTTGTCACCCTGTTGAGAGAGAGAGAGAGAGAGAGAGAATAAAACCCTACAGTAAGGCGCTTGTTGGGCGCAGACCTCCACCAGGCACTTGAAGAAATCAGTTTAATTCCTTAAATGGAGGCTGTTCAACTTGTATACAGGCAGAAGTAATAGTACAAGGTTACATAACATAGTAAAAGCCCCGTATGATCTTTAAAAGACTGAAGGTCAAATTCCCACTGGAATCCAAAACATCTCAAAAATGTAATCGTCTGTTGATCACCTCGGTCTACTGACAACAGGAACATTTTGTAAAATCAAATAAAAGTGTTTTTGCTACCACTAAACCGAGACATTCCAAGTGTCACAAACCCATCGTGGTGGGGGGGTAATGAAGACATTCTTAAATAGTGTGCACATCAACTGTAGGGTGAGAGTCGCCTCACCTGTGTGATGATGCGTTCGCTGTCTGAGAACTGCTTTGCTCCTAATACATCTACCAGCTTCATCCTCTCTGTTGCCTGGAGAAAAACAGAATGCATTTCAGCCATTTCCTTTTCAATCAAACACATTTCTCTCTCTTTCTGTGGTCGGACAGTAAAACGAGGAGCAAATTTCACAGCCAGATCAATTCGTTGTGAAGAGGAATAATGAGGAGAGACAAAATTGATCATTAATACGGACCTCCAATGATTTGAGTAAAGGGACAGACTCGATGAAAGTCTCATACATCCTCCTCTTCTTGGCATTGTTCTTCACAATGAGTCTACGAAAAGTGGCTCGGTCCTGGAAGAGACGCGCAAGACCGAGGGCTTGAGTTGCCTGCTGTTCCCAACGTGGCCACGGAGCGGCGCTGCGGCGGCGTGAAGAGGCCAGCTCCATTCATGGATTAAACGGCTCCATTCTTAACCCGAGGCTGCGGAGCCCCTTTATATCCTCATCATTAAAAAAAGGCTAGAGGGCTTTTCAAAAAAATAAATCTAGGAAATTTAATACTGCTCTCCCAAAGGAGGAGATCACGTGCCGATCCTACAGCATATCTATTTATATTACTTACCAGTCCCCAGAGAGCTCCTTCTTGGGTGGCGACGATGGTGGCAGCACGCGGTGTGTTGTACATGAGTGCCAGCTCTCCAAAGCTGCCCTTATTGTTATACTGACCCACGCAATTCCCTGATACCACGATGTCAAAGACACCCCTGCAGAGACAGACTGGCTTTAGAAAAACAACCAAACTCAGAGACACGCACCACACCAGCGGACACATTTTCGTTTGATCGCACGAGTTTGGAAAATTGTCTGTAAAAGCCCCAACATTGGCAGGGATCGCTGTGAAGGGAACGTGGGGAAAGTCAGTGTTAGTTAAACAGAGCGGCTCCCTGTGACCCCTGCCCTCTACGTCTGGTTCAGGATTACAGCTGGTGAAGGTAATTAGCGCTGATGCTGTTGAACCAGATTAACCAGTCATGTTGGAAGATAGCGTGTCCTCCGATTGGCTCCACACAGGGGCTTAAAACAAGCTAGTAGATCCATTTCAATTGGATTAGGAGCAGAGTGGTTGGAGGATGACCACTCCGCCAACCTTCTCTTTGAGCTACACCTCATCCAGGTGTGTCGGCAGCTATTTTCTTTTTCCTAAACCTCTTGGCCCAAGGCAGAAAAGATAGATGGAGTTTTTTTCTGTGAATTGAATATTAACCTAGCTGTATTCACTTTAAAACTTGTGGTCTATCTCTAAATTCACTCTGAAACCCAAGGTTTGGTAAGGCAGTCCTGCTCATTCTCTAATAGCACCAGGACAACGGAGAGAATGAGAGTGATACAAGGAGAGATGGAAAATGACCCAGGGATAAGTTTCCAAATAAACATTCAAACAGAAACGTGGGCTGAGGGTCCAGCATTTTCAGTCTAGTCACACATAAACACACATACGAACGCCACAAAAAACGGCCGAGTTTATCGTCTGATCCGAGCGGTCGGGCTGGCGCTCTGTTCTGCCCTTCCTGACATTAGGGAGCCCCGGCGGCTCCTGGGGACCTGGGAAAGCCCTCAGGAAAGTGTGGAGTCGGGCGAGCGTGCTGCTCTTAAAGGTCAAGCCGTTTTCCTTGGACAGGAGGTATGCAGCGCGAGAAACACAAATAGAAAACACAGGAAAGCCCCGGTGAATCCACAGCATTGTGTGGAACTGGGTCTGAGTGTGAACAGAGGCCAGGGTGGGTCTGACGCCCGCGACCTGCTAGGACTCTCCTCTGGACAGCGGCAGGAAAAAGGAACGGGATGGCACGGCTGAATGGCAGCGCTGCTGAGAATCCGTTTCTTGCTTCATCTCCAGGTCATTGCAGCAAGCTGCCGCTTTTTATTCAGCACTTTCATCGGCGTGGCGTACCTTTCGATGACATAAAAGTTGTCCCCGTCGTCTCCTTGGTCGATGACGTGCTCCTGAGGCTGAACCCTCGACTCGAACATGGCGTCCAACACCTGCGAGAACTGCTCCTGGACGCGGGAGGACGGGGGAAGAGGAAGGATGTCAGACGTGGATGTCGTGGAAAAAACAAAAGTGACAGAGATGCAGCTAAATGGAGCACTGGGATCATGGGAGTGCCGCTGCTGGAGGGAAACCGGATGAAATATGATTATCTCAGTGAGAAATCTGTGTGGAAAAAAGTCTTTTTCGGTACTCAAGACGGAGGAGGACAAAAGCAGAGCAAGTTGGGTTCTACAACACGCCGAGGAACCTACAAAATAGAGAACAATGTCCGGATTGTTCTGGGACAAATTTACACATTTAAAATTAAACAAATGTATCATCTGACCTGATGATACTGGCTGCTCTGTCTGCATGTGTGAGGCCGGAGGGGTTTTAGAAAACAAGGGACAAAATAACGATGCCCTGCAACCATGCAACCGTGCAACCGTGCAGGATTGATCTTTTCTCCCACAAGCTTGAACAAAAAAAAAAAAAGACTTTATCCCATTATGGGATGGTGCAGCATGATTTTAAAAGTGTTTGTGGGGAGGAAGAGAGGATGTTTTGGGGGTGTGTTCAGCTTGGCCTGCCTGGTCTAGTGTTTTGAAGAGGAGGATGTCTCTGCAGGCTTCCTGCAGCCTGCAGCGCTGCTCGTCTGTTTTTGGGTGGACCACTCTTGGCTCCGAGTCCTCGTCGTCCTCGTCTGGGTTAAACGCCTCTGCGCACACTGTGGAGCAAACGTGCACACTTGGTTTTATTCACGGCGTGAACGCAGGCGCTCTTAGGAGTTATTACAACAAACGGAGCGGTTGTGTGTCTGGGTGGCACAAGCAGACACAACAGACTCCAACATGCTGCCAAAATCTATTTGTACTGGCTGGTGCTGGCAAAAGATGCTGAGAGAGGACGGCGAATATGCAAGAGAGAAGAGTAAACGGGATGGATTTGGAGCGCAGGGGGAAAAGCTCAGGCTGTTGGATGTGAACGTACTCAGACGTCAGCCCAAACCGGCCCTCTTCCTGATGGAGTATCAGTTTTATTCCCCACAGCGGGAGTGGGGCGGGGGATTAGCTTTTAATTAAATGCAAACTGGTGGATTACTCCCATGCTAAACACAGCAAATAACTACCTTTGTTTGATTATGATGACAGAATATCATAATTGTGAGCAGGCTGTGCCTCCTAGCGTGAAAGATACTTCCTTAGCGACTTTACTGCGAAGCCGTGCTATCGGACGGCGACCCCTCCCGACGCTTCCGCCCCAGCAGTGGCTTTCAGTGACAGAGAACAGAAACCTTTCAACCTTTCTGTCTCCATAATGTGGTTTCATATTGGGGAGTCGCAGAATGTGAGAAGTAACGTGACAGTGAAGGAAACCATTTTCTCTTCCTCGCCTACGTATGTTGATGTGCGCCGTTTCAGAGCCTGAGAATCTGGCTGCGACACCACCGTCCATTATTTGTGCTTAACCGCTGCTGGGTGTTACATAAATAAAACCTGATGCGCGATAAGGCCACTTTCAGTATCGGTGAGCGCTGCATCACGCGTTAGGCGGTTGGTATGTCGCTCCACTCTTCCTGCTAAATAGCTGCCAATTATTCCCCGTCGGCCGCTTGGCAACGTTTCTCTGCCTGTGTCTGTCCTGTATTCTGACCATAATAACTTGCACAAACTGGCAGATGTTCAAAGGCGTCTTTATTGGGACGTCACGCCACCGCGGGGAGACAGAAGGTCTGCAGGCACACCTCCAGCCCCGTCAAGGCGCGGCGCCCTGTGACGCCTGCCGACCCTCGATCGTCTCCCGTGAACGCTACACCAGTGTGACCGAGCACTGGCAAACAGATGTGCCTAGAAAAACACTGCATTGATCCTTCTAACGCCGTGTAAAGTGGACGACATCCGTCATCCACGTCAGCGGGATCGTGCCTGACATCAGCGACGGCGACCCGATCGGTTCGTTACTCAGCCTCAATACAGGAGAGTGCTGGGAGGGCATTTACACACCGACACTTACAACGTTGGCCCTGGTGTGGATTACACTTCAGAGATGTGTCGTCAGGTGCGCACGCACACACACGCAAACACCCACACACACACACACACATCTTACCTGACACTCTCCTGTTGAATCTGCTGGGTGGTGGAGCTGTAAAGGAGACACGCAGAAAGAAAGAGAAATTAATATAATATTTCAAGAAAATTGCTAATACCTGAAAAAAAAAAACCCCTATTTTTTGTTGGCTTTTAAAAACTGTAGTTCAGAGGTTTGGAACCACTGTAGCCAGAGACGGGAACAGACGCGACACCTGAAACAACCTAAACAGGGAGCGTTTTCCTGGAAAGGTCTCCACAACAGCTGCAAGCGAGTTTTAATTTCTGGTCTTTCAGGACACATGACACCGGACGGCATTAGGCAGAGAGGCTACAGAAAACACTGGCCAACACAGCAGCAGCGCAGTGTGCACACGTGATGACGGGCCCCGGGGTGCTGTACTGGGGCCCTTGGTCTTCTTTGGGGGTACGTGCTATCATAATTTACACGCGCATCAGATGAGCTGAGGGTGCTAAACACCTCCCTTTAACACGCGGCTGGGACTTTGCTTCCACACCCGTGCGCGCTGTGCGTCTGTGGTGACATTATTACCATCTTGTCAGAGCCCATTAGATACAGGTTGTGAAGAAGGGAGCCCCGGGGCGAAACCACACATGCACACCACTTTCTCCTGGTCACCTGGGGAGATTAAAGCGAACAGCGCGCTCACTGCAGTGGCTGCCCTCACCGTCTCCTACACGGATAAGCACAGAGGCTAGCTCAGCTCAGCTGCTGCTGCAGCGGGTGATGTTGCAGCTCAACGGGCGGCAGGTGAACGGCAAACCTGTTTCAGACCTCGCGCGTACAGCACTGGGAGGAGCAGATCCACATGGGTGTTGTCAGAAATGATGGGAGAGATAGGAGCAAGAGGTGGGTCGGGGGGGGACAGGCGTGGTCCGACCCCACGGCTCCTGCCTTTCAGACTCTCTGGCTTTAACGCGGACAGCTCGTTTATCACCTTGTCTCCTTAGTTAGAGATCTTGTTTTCATTGTTATGGACAGGTCTTTCTTCTTCATTCCTGTTTTTTTTTTGTATTCTTTGGCGTACGTGCTCATCATCAACACGCCCACTCGTCGTTATGCAGGCTGCTCCAGAGGCTGTCCGGCTGCATTCAAACGGCTTTTACCAAGCTCTTGTCTCAGAAAGCCGGCCTCGTAAAATCAGGGTGAAAATGTAGACGTCCATTAGACGTGTTACAGTCTTTCCAGAGAAATTCACCGCCATGGTGCACAGGGAAAAGCCTCGCTTTCCACAGTACAGACAAAAGTACAACAATAACATGCGATGCATTACAATTTCTATATACACCATCACCAACAGGCACGGAGAACGTCAGGAGCCTGCCCGTCGTCTCTAACACACCTGCGACACTACAGCTGATGTCTCTGAGGTCAATATACACACACGCTGACGCGCACACACTCACACGCAAAACCGAAGGCCAAAAACAACAAAGGTTGTGCTCCTGGACACTAGTTTAGTTGTTTCCTTGATTTATCATGAGTCTCTTTACCACATGTGACAGTCCAATCATGTGTCACAACACAAGTGCAACACTGAATTATGCACATGGCGTCTGCCACGCAAATTAAAAAAACAAAGAGCGCAAACATGGCATGTTTCACAGGGCACGTTTGATCCTCCTCCAGCCCTAGCTGGGGGATCTGGGAAGCGTGCCCGCTAGCAATAGCAGCAAACGCGTGCAAGTATACACACTTCTGCAGTCGTCACTATTTGGGGGTGTGTGATGTGCGAAGTGCTCTCCCTGCAGTCATGTGAATGCCGGGTGTTGGGAGGGAGTGAGGGGCAGAGGCGATCGTGGCTGTATCAAGTGTATGCCTGTAAGTTGCCTTGGCAACCTAACACAAAGATCTCATTGCCATAACGACTAGCGGATAGCCCCTCACCCTCCCGCTTCCCCCTTCTTGGGTGCCCCCTCCCTTTCCCTCCATCCTTTAATCCAAGTTGTCTCTCCCTCCATGCCCTCCTTCGCACCCACCCGCTGATGTAAGAGCATTTGCGGGTGGGTAGAGACGGAGGAGACTAAAACAACGGGGTTAAACAGCTGATGAAGAGAACTCTATTGTAATGTGATTAAAAGGCTAGAGATTGAGAAAGGAAAGCTGGGGAAACGTGATTAAAAATGCAAATATGATTAGAACGTTGACCAGGAAGCTGCTGTGCGTGTTTGCTGATAAAAGAAAGATGAGAGATTCAATGACAGATGGAGTGAAAGTATGGAAAAGAAAAACATAACCGGTAATTCGACTAGGACATCAGTGGGAATTAGGGGAAAAAATAAAAAGAGAGCAAGACATCCATCTGGCCTCAGCGGTTTCCATCGATTTGGGCCACAGCCAATCTCAGCGTGCGACTCCGCCCGCCCTGCCCACCAACGGCCACTCATCAATACGTCAGCCACTTAGCTGGAGGGGAAACCAAAGCATCCGTTTAGCCTCCCTGGCTTTAGACTAGCATTTGCAGACTTTTACCCAAAATGGCAGCAGAGCGAGACATGGAAGGCAAAAAAAAGGAGAAAAGCTTCATAAAAAATCACCATTTTGGCAGTGAGTCAGGTGCTATTTGGAGGCTTCGATCTTCTGAACAGGATGAATATTGGCTGCGTGAAGGAGGTGAATAATTGCAAAGTTTTATGTTTTGACCACTCACGCAGGCGTAAAACTGGTTGCAACAGTCCTGTGTGCATTCCTTCTTTTGCCCTGGCCTCCCCTGGCCCTGCTGAGGCACCGTCCTTCTCCTCCCAAGGCCTGATTGATAACGCGGAGGTCAGATCCGGAGCGGGGAGCCTCCTCACGTGCTGCCTCTGCAGCCACGGGCCTCGTTAGCAGTCTGCTGCGGTGCACTCGCGCGCCTTCGTTGCCTACTTACAGAAAAAAGACGGGACGATGCAGTGCATGCGCGCGCGTGTGTGTGTGTGTGTGTGTCTCACACGCGCCTGTTCGTAGACTTAGCAAGCCTAAAAAATGGACTCATTAAAGCTGCTCATCAGCTCTGCTCTCCCACAGCCACACCGAGATCCCTGCAGAATGGTGCTTTCAAATGAGGTAGCGCACATGCCGCTACCTCACGGAGGATGAGGGTTTCTGGCTTTGTGCGCTAGATTTAACACAGGCTGATGGAAACGTGATAAATATAACTGTTCTGAGTCTGTGAAATGTAAATATTTAATGGCTGGGCCTGGCACTTGGTACCGGCTCTGCTGAGAGGCAGGATCACCACCGGCGAGGCGGAGCCTGCTTTTAGCATCTGTCCTCTTTCCCAGCAACGGTTTATCTGGATCGGCTGTATATATCAGCAGTTGATATATGCTGACCTGACAAGTATTACACACACACACACTAAAACACTTCACAAGTTATACACATTTGCACAGCTTTACAATTGCTCACGGTGCAAATGTGTAGACAAATGATTGTTAAAAGCTCATACTGGGGAGAGATTGGACCACTGGCGTGAAGCTGTGAGAGAGGCAGCAGAGAGAAGACAAGCTACCCACTGAAGAGGCATGACTCCAGGGGAATCACACCTGCAGAGGGCTGCAGGTATCGCAGCTGCGGATACGTCACGTCTGCAAACCGCGGTGCGTCACACGCAGGCTAAATTACCGCTGTGGGTCCAAATGACAATTACTGCCTCCGCTAAATTAGACCCTTTCTAAACGGATGCACGTAGAGTCCCGAGCATCCAAAGTGGACGTTCCAATAGAACCAAACTCTCGGCTGCTCTTGTGCTTGGTCGGGATTTGAGAATTAGCGCTGGTGGTTTCACACTAGCAGCGATGTCATGTGAGAGTCAGCTGGAAAACAGAATATCACGTCTTTAATGTCAGCTGTTTGGTTCTCAGGGACCTTCAGCACTTTGGGCAGCACCTGACTGGAGACAGCAGCGAGTTTTCCAACAAAAAAACTCCCTTTTCTTTTTTACACATTTGATAACATTTGTTCTATAGTCAAACGTGTTGGTTGCTTTGTGGAGGACGTTCAACAGGGCATCCATAGATGACTCCATTTCTGCCCTCAACCTTATCTTTTTCTCTCCAGTTTTGCTGAGAGAACCATTAAATTGACAAAAACCAAAGAGGTTGGTTCTCCCAAGTCCCCCTGGTCTATGCGGTAAAAGTTCTAGTACTGCTTGTGCACCTTGGG
>CAAE01014710.1:912113-940648 GCA_000180735.1 Tetraodon nigroviridis
GATTCCCCTACTGGGTTGTTCATGCCACTTAAGCCCTTTCCACACAAGCTTCACAGAAAATGACATCAGCTGTAAAAATGATGCTGTGGGATCCGAATACAGACTATTACTGAATTACAGAGCATACATGCAAGTCTGTGACAGCACCAGACAGTTGGTAAAGCTTTTTTTTTTTTTTTTTTTTAATGTACCACTGGGCTGTAACGTAAACACCAATTTGGCCTCCAATTACGAGACCATTTACAGTCAGAACACACAGATGCTCCACACTATCCAAGCAAATGCAGGTAACATTGATGTTGGTTGCATCTATCACAGGAGTTTTATTCAAAATTGAATTATCTGAGAAGATCTTTCCCCAAAAAAAAGAAATTAGAGAGATGATGCATCAAACTCATTTGCACTGACATCAAAAAGAAAGATTAATAATCTATATAACTTTTGACTACAGGAAAAGTCTGAACAAGCAAGTCTGAAATAAGAAAAAGGTAGCCATTTGGTACATCTGTTCCAACTGATGATGCAAGCGCAAAAAGATCAATGGGCATTAGTATAGATCTGGGAGGACCTCCTCAGGTGGGTAGTTTCTGTAATTGCGTCCCAGTAACGGCAGAAAGAAAAAGCCTAAACCTTCTGATTCACTCACTCACTCAATAACAGGATTAAAGCTACGCTTGAATACGTGCATGCCACGCTGACGTAACTGTGTCTATCAGCAAAACAGAGGAGATCCTAGCCGGTTGCGCCGACAGACAAAATAAGCTTTACAGTGGAATCGTAGCCTATTTAAAGCTGCAAGCCAGACGATGGAGCTGCGGTCAACACGAGCTGTGTTACTCCGTAACAACACTCGGTCAATGCCGCATGAATGCAGTAATGGTAATTTACCAAACCTACAAAGAACTAGAATTAGAAAATTCACTCAAATGTGAGATGCAAATCTGCATTAAAACAGAAATATCTGCGCTGGTTCCGGCCCAAAATGCTGATCATCGCATCCGTGCCGAGGGAAGTTTGCATCCAGCTGGCTGAAAATCGCATTTAAACTGCACAAAAGAGAAGGAAGGAGCTGTTACAGGTTAGTGAGGGGATGCCTTGAAAGAAAAGATAGCGCAGTTGCAAAGTGTGGATAGATAACAGCTAGTGGGGAAAAAAATATGATGTGTAAACACCTGACGGAAGAGGCAAAATGGTACTAGGTCTTTGCAATTCCGCCACACCGCCACACACCGACGCATGCAAACAACTTCCACATGGAGGTCCAAAATGACCCGCGATGCTGCCACAAGCAGGCCAGTGGAGTGGACAGCTTTGGAGCCCAGACAGCGTTGCCAGGGCAGTCTAAACCCCCAGTCTGCTATGGCACAACAGGCGTTGAGGGGATTTAACCTCGCAGCAACAACACTGAGTAACGAAGCGCTGCTGCACTGAGAAGACCGCTTGGCCCCATAAAAGCCACTATATTTGCACTGACTGCAGAAATGCAAATTTTATTCTGTTAGCTAAACTGATAAGGTATTTCAAATACACATTTTTTACAGGTATTGCTGTGAAAAGACTTGATAACAGCCTCAATGTTGAAATTTAAAGCTTTTGTAAAGGAAATGTTATGTTTTTGTAAATAAGTTTTTAAAAATATTTGCAAAATAATGCCTTAATGTAATTTATATACACAGACATGATAAAAGTGAACCAAAATAAAGAAGAAAATACTGGCATATTGGATTAGTATGCCTTCCAGCAGTACAATATATCATTAAGAGATATTTTTGATCCCATGACGTCTGTGGCAACTACTACATTTTTAAAATACGGAGGCTCAGGTACTTTTAATTCAAATTCAAATGGTTCTATTTCCACTTATTCTTCCCAAGATGAAATGCCATCTTCCTATAGAGAAAGCACACAGTGGTATAGATTTATCCATAAAGCAGGGGGAGCAGATGGATGCAGACTGGGACCCTTCATTTCCTCATTTTACTGTCGTAAAGACAGCTAAAAGGAATGAGGAAGCGCTGATAGGAGCGATGGATATCAGTAAAAGTAAGCAAACAAGATGGTACCACTGCTTGTTCTCTGACTGCCTCATCTGTCGCTTCTCCTTTTTCTTCTTTCCGCCTCAACTTTGTTTTTTTGTCCATCGGATCGTGGGCTCAGCAGTCTGCCAGCAGTTTGGTTTTTCCTTGGGAATTTCAGTGTCTTCCGACATGAGCACCTGGGCACATTTTACTGAAATGCCGATGTTCTTTTTGCTGCGTTCCTAAAACTAATCAGTGAGAAGCCGATGAGGAGGAGGGTTTAGAGAGGAAGGGTGCAGGAGGAGGCCAGAGGAAGGGTCTCGTCAGGCTGCGCTGTCATGACCCGAGTCTCAATTCTGTCCCGGAGTATCTGTTAACACATGGATTTCTGAGTTACAGCAGACCTGCACAGACTCTAAAGGTGCATTCCAGCGCAGCTCTGGATTTAGGACCAGGGTTCAGGGTTCAGGAGCCTAGGAACAACCAACAGTGGCACCGTCTTAAATTCAGAGATTTCTTTTTACTTATGCCTCGTTAATTGTGAGGTGGTTTCTTTAACATTTCAAAGTTCTGCCTCGTTGTCGTTACATTTCAAAAAGGCAATTTCAAATAATCTGTTTGCGTTTGCACCAATTTGAAATGTTCTCTTTAACCAGTGTACTTTCAGGAGACTAGAAAGGGGTCTGAATCAACCCAACGGTGGTCCTCAATCCTTAGTTCTCACAACCCTGGGCTGAACCCTGCTGTCTGACTAATCTACGACCCCCCCCGGGAACCGTTTGTTTCTTTGTTTGAACACAGTATCTGACCCAACCTAGACAGGCAACCTTAAAGAAAACACTTGTACATATTAGAAAACGCGCAGGCCTCGTTTTCAGCAATACTCTTGGCGTTTTATGTTTTCCCATAATTTCTAGGTCACTGCAGTGTCGTTCATATTAAATAAACTGAAGAAAACTATTTGGGAGATCTTTAGGAGGCATTAGTGGAGAAGCTGAAGAGTGTGTACAGACGGCGTCTCCCTTTGCCAAACAGTTTAGACCCGGGTCATGATGTTGCCGTAAAATTTGGCAGTAAACCCAAACACAAAGTGCATGAAATACGATTTGGATGAATTTGCAGGAATTACAGTCGCGGCCGTGAACATTCTTCATGTTTAAGGTGTTCGTGGGATGTCCTGCTGCACGTTTGAGAACGTAAAACGCTTTAAAGTGAACTAACAAAGGTGTCAGTAGCAACCCAACAGACAGTAAAGTGTTAGTGCTGAATGACAAGTGGGACGTTTATACTTTATGCAAACCATAAATCATGTGTGTGTTATGTAACTAGGATGTCACCTTGAAGCTCTAAAAAAATAAATAAAGAAAAAGCACAGTGTTGTGTCATTAAACCTTCAAATCCTTAACCTCTCTGCACACCAGCTATCTCTCACCGTCAGAGAAGTTTAATATTTATGTTAGTGGGCTTTTTTTGTTCCCCAGGCTTTGCTTCTATTGCCCTGAGAGAAAATAAAAATGAAACGACAGAAAAGAATCAGAGTGTAGGGTTGTATCACGGATTACTGGAAACTGGTTTGGGTTAGACCTGCAAATCCAAAGGGTCTTAATGCGGTTTCATGCTACAGACTCTTAAATATCAGGCGGATATCCGTGTCTGTCTCCCAACTGCGAGTGTAGGATCGTTCGCTGGGATGCTTCTTTCACGAGATCGAGTGTCTGAACGCGTGCTGCTGATCCGATGACCCTCTTTACCGATGTGGCTGCGGTTCAGTGGGAGCACAAGATGCCTTCATTCTACAGGTCTGCGCTGTGTTTCTCTTAGAATTAACCCCCCCCTCGGGACACTAGACGAGCGTGGCTGTCCAATCCACGGCCGTGGACGTCGTGTTTGCGACCTACAACATCTACATAGCTGCTAGGGCTGCACCGCATCAATCATTATGCCACATACAATATTGCTGTGAGATGACATCCATGTCGGATTGAGTCATGCTAATTAAACAGGTGTTGCAGTAAGGTTTAAAGGGTTTTGGGGGGGGCGGGGATGTGTGGGGGGTGGATATATGTAACGTCCTGCAGTGGCAGAAGATTCGTGCAGCAGCTCTCTAAGTCATGCCTGTGATCAAATGCAAATTGACAGCAGAGACATGAAGACAAGTGTGTTTCATGCTGCAGCTGGTGTGTGATGCATTATCTCCGACATCTGCAGGCAAAGCGAGGGCCGTCGGAGATGTTTGTTGAGTAACGCTGGTATCCGGGCGCCTGCAACGATCCAAGGTACTAAACGGGCAATAAGAACCAACTCTCGTGTGTGTCCCACCGGGTCAATCTGAGTGTGTGTCAGCACAGAAGCCAAAGCTGCAGCCTCACTTACACAATGTGTTGGCTTGTGCTGATATATATATATATAATAAACAAAAGACACAAAACCAGCTCCATTTCAAAACTCACCTGTGCTATTCTTCTTTTTAGCACGCATGCTGCGAAAGGCGTGATAGCAGGTAAACCGTGCCACAGACGTATTTCCCAATACTCAAACTTAAGACAGATTGATATAACCGCGAAGTCGGCCATCCCGAATAACCCCATTACAAAAAGAGAGGGCCAGAAACAGGCCCCGGCTCCAGAACACACTGATGTGATCAGAGCAACGCTCAGCTCAGCAGAGCAGCCGAAGGCTCCAGTTGGGGGGGCTTATTCCTTCGGCCAGTCCGTCAAAGGCGGAGGAGCAAGGCAGCGTGTGAGAGCTGCTGCTGAGCTGGCAGATGCAGCTACAATAAAGCATTGTGTCTGCCAGCATTTACATACATTTTACCTAAACTCCTCTCCTAAGGACACTGTGGAGTTATGAAAGGAGAATAAATGGACTTGCTGTGGAATCTGATTCAACAGTTTGTTTAAGTCTTGTCTGATTTTATATTCAAAACCAGAGCAAGAGCCATCCTTTTTCTTCATTAAAGCCTCCACTGATCTATTCTCTTCCTGATAACGTGACACACACACGCTGCAGGATTTTTCATACCAAGTTTAGAGCCGATCCATAACTTCATTCCAGTGTTTTACCGCAACAGAGTGGATCCGTCCTTCTGAATTCTTTATGAGACGTGAATCTAGATGATTGAGCTAAAGTGCTCTATCGGCATGTGGTTTTTTAAATTAATTTTAAAATATTACGAGAAGGAAAGGTGTATTAATTTGGGTTTGCATATGCACCACTGAAGGACAGCAAGATAACAAACCTGTTACTGTAGGGTGCATGTGTGCGAAGATGGCTCCGGACCAACTCACAAGATAGCAAACTGGAATGACTACAGAGCCGGTGTGTGTGTGTGCGTGTGTGTGTGTGTGTGTGTACAGTTGGATTTCTGAATTAAGCCTGCGAATCACAGGGCTCAAACTCAAGTTAAATGTCTCCAACTGTGACAAAACCCCTGACATACCCACGTAAACAGACAAGCACGCCGTCAATCTGCCCCCATCCACAGACATTCCCAATGGAACGAATCCAAGCGTCAACTCACGTTCAAAGTCAGAGTCATCATCTTCATCGTCCTCTCCATTAGACTCCGTCTGCATCGGCTCCCCGTCGAACATCACTCCTTTCCCCATCTTGCCTCCTGCGCCGGCGCCATCCTGGCTTTTGGTGTCTCGCAAACGGGTGAAGTAGTGTACTGCAAAATCCACCAGGTCCGACGGCCTCTGTCGTAAAACCTCCACAGTGAAGCCCTGCAGCAGTTCCGTCAATCCCACCGGTATCTCAATACTCATGGCTGTGCCTGGCTCAGTCTGCAATATATCTACAGTAAAAGAAAATGGGTCAACATTTATTTTGAGCAGCACCGAGAAGCTCTTAGCTGTCCTGTAGTCCAGATGTGCCTCGTTATCGAGTCTCCGACAGCTGTGCCTAAAAATTCTAAATGGCTGGTGACAGCTGTGATTTGCAAATTAAAAACCCCCGGTTGAAGGAAAGGTAACAGCACAAATAAACAACAAGTCTGACAGCTGTACACATAATTAAGTGGCTTATAAGTATTTATATCGCCACGCTTGACATTGTCACCCAGGGGCCACTTTATCGAAGGCTGAGCCAGGGAACACACAGTTCCAGCAGCTGCATCGAAAAGATAGGAGCCAGATACTTTCTAGAGGGAGTGGACGACCGACAGCATTCTTTATATGTTACTAACATTAACGACAGCTTCTGACATCGTTACAAACTGGACTGTTAACTTGGGTGGCTGGCTGGCTGGAACTGGCTAGCAAAGTAGCTAATCGGCTAATGACCATGACAACCCAGTCCCCGCGTCGTTTATGTCACAAATAGACCACTAGACCACGCAAGTTAAATTATCTTACTCGGCTTAAAGGGAATTGCCGCTAAAAGCCCACTAAAGCCGCTAGACGACAGCAGCCTCACTTTCTTTTCACAGACATTAGCTGTCGTGCTAGTTAACGCTCCATCTTCAGGGAAACCCGTACCGTTAGCTTGCCGGACAGAATGGCGCACTGGGCGTAAAAGCTAGCGTTAAGATGCAGAAAGCTACGTGTCCACCCAGGGAAAAATATAACCATGCAAGCAGAGCAAGCTTTACCAGACTAGTAAGCTTTATTTTTCACAAGTTACAGACAAGTGTATCGCACTTACGTGAGATTCAATCTCCCCGGCTACACTAGCCAGATCCCTCCTTCTCTTCGTCTTCCTCGTTCTCTCTTATTTCGTATCTTCTTTTAGCCAATCTCTCCGTCGAAATAGTGCAGTTATTCTCTCTACATAACACACCTGTCCAGTGTCAAAGCCACCAGTATTTCGCTGACCTTAGTCAGCTATGGTTCGGGATCTATTTTGGCTCGCCAGTGAGGACCACGGCGACACTGCTAAGTTAGGAAGAAAAGGCACTCGACTTCGGCGCTGCAGCTTCCAACGACGTCCGAGGGTGGGACTTGTAGCTGAAGCTAGCGGACAGAATAACTGTTCCACTTGCTAGTTACTTATCAAGTGCTCTTACTTGTCAGCAACTCCACTGTCCTCAAGACCGAAGACGCTTGGATAAATCGGCTACTATTGCCCAGTCAAGATCCTAATCGTGGTATTAACAGTGCTTAGCCACACTGTCGCTCTGTCAAACCCGCACTCCTGAGAATCGCCCCTTTTCGGCGTATCCCAACAGTATAGCTGTTAATTAAATTAAAGCAGAGTGGCAAAGAAAATACTACTAAAAAAAAAAAGCCCTCCCCGTCCAGATGAAGCGTTCACGCAGTTCCACAAGCGCAAATTAATCAACCAGAGCTCCAGCTTGCAGGCGCAAAGGGGCGTTACTGTCGGGGCAGAATGGACACGCCCCTTATTGTGATTGGTCCGTAAGCAGGAACCTATCATCCTGTCTTTCCTCCTGAAATTAATTCTTGAATTACTAAAACAAATATATGGCTGTGGATTAAAAAAAAATCACTGGTTCTCTATGGAAATACAAGTCCAAAATATATTATTTTTAAGGCTACCAAAACCGATGCAGTGACGCTTGCAGCGAGAAAGGGGCGTTCCTGCATGTTGTAAAAGACGTGACGATTAGTTCACGTGAAACTAAACTCCACCCATCTTTTCTTCTTCTCCACTTTTTAATTGTTTAGGCCACCAAGCGGCCATTTTCTAGTAAAATATCCGAATGTTGTTTGTAAATACGCGGATAAACGCTGTAAAATAAATAAATAAAGAATCTTATGTTGTTGTTATTACTAAGTCTGCAAAAAGTACAATTTTGGTGTTGCTTCTTTGCAACTGTTGCTTTTGTCTCATTAGTTTGATTCCCAATCCCAAGCAATTCTGAAACATTAACTGGAAAAAACATTCTGAGAGCTTCATGTTCTATTCCTTTAAATTGGAGATTGTTGAACCTTAAAAAAAAAAAAAACTATAGTAAGCATGTTGCATAGTTTGACATCAAAGGCTATGATGTCATGAATGGATGTAAGATGACTTTTCTATGAGTCAAAATATTCTTAGTGTTTGCACAAATTGGCAGAATCTAACTTCATTTTTAACGCTATAATGTAATGCCATGTTAATTTTGCCATGTAGGATGACTCCACCTTTCTTGTTAGCATTTATCATCACATCATTTCAAATTAACAATAACAGTTTTACTATCAAAACTGACATTTGCAGCAACTACAGCATTTGTACTCTAAACTATGACACTCAAATGTGAGACATAAAATGTGCACATGTGATTCTTTTGCAGCAAAGCGTGATTGTTAATCAAATTGACAAAAAGTGTATTATACAATGTAACCCAGCTGCTTAGTTGTAACACAATATTTTATAATGGTGTTGCCATGAATCGTCTTTGACCTCTGATCTTCAAACCTTTTGTCTAATCTTATTTTTCTTGAAAAAAGATGTCTATTCTCATCTCCAAAGATATGAGAGTAATTTAATTGGAGGTCATGGTTAAAAAACCCAAAAAGCATCGACCAGATTTGACAGAGTTCCCCTAGCCCGGAGAGCCAAGTGTGTCTGGTTTGGTCTAACCTCGCCTTCATTCATGCCTTGCGTGTTTTAAATAAATCACTATTAAACGGCGGCTCCGCGTTCATAACGACGTTCTGGTGGAACACTGCTGCCACCTAGTGGCTCAAACGATGCACACTTACTCCAGTCTGACCACACATTTATGGAGTAATTCACTTTATTCTGTAATAGATTACTATTCATTCAGAGAAAACCTATTCTTACAGTTTATACACATGTTACACAATATTTTCATACATTAACTAAACGGTCCAAAGCGAATATTAAATGCCTTGGTAAACTGTCAAACTTATTTCTACAGTGTTAATAAATTAACAACAGTTCAGCTTTTAAATGTCACATGACTGAAAAGTCGTAATAATCAGTTTTAAAAAAAACATTCATTAAATATTTGACAAGGAAGACTTAATTTGATCCCTAAAATAATTTCTGTACTAAGTCAGAAAACACAGCAACAGTGGTATTTAAGAGTTGACTTGAAATTAATGTTTACAAAGTACTTCCAGATGTTTATGGTCTGCCTCTGAATGGAATTAATAGGGTAATATCCAAAATTCTTTAGTGTTTTTTAATCAAATATGTTGGCAGTAATATCTGTAAATGTACAAAGTCACAGCAGACATGCCCAACTTTTTGCCATGTTACAAATATTTGTAACAGACAAAATGGTAAATTGTCAGGTAATTAGGTGGCAAATGATAAATCTTGGGATTTGTTCTGTCAAGCTGACACATTTTCTGAACCAACATGCTAGACCTGCAGCATCTCCATGATAACATGCAGAACGAAACCAACAAAAACATGCTGAGATACACATTCATCATATCAATAAGGCACAAGCATGAGACCACATTCCCAACAGCAACCCACAACATCTATATTTGGGAAAAGAAAAACAAAACACAAAAATCCATCTAAACTCTGGCTCAAACATCCATTCTTCACACAAACCTGCTCAATGTTTAGTCCTTAGGCATATTAAATGAGGTTAAACTATCCCAACATGGAGATATGAATAAACCTCCCGTTTATGATGCAAAACCGTAGCAGAGAAGTCCTCCATTGACGACTAACACGGTCACACATTTGTGGTTTCTGCCTGTACATACGTGCAACTTATAACCAGGTGAATTCCTGTAACCGAGCATCAAGTTTTTTAAAAAAAAATCCACTACTACATGGGTTCGAAAGTGCTGTCATGATACGCAGAGGTTTATACGTACAAGTGTCTGTAAATACAATGAAAAGGTTAAATGAACCTTCTGAAGAACATCTCTCTCTCCACGGGAGCCATGCTCCGCTCCAGTGTGTCGGTTCCTCTCAGGTATCGTCATGTTTGATCCACAGAGTTTTTCTACATGCTAAACCCTCATTAAATCACAAAGAGGCCTGTGGCCATTCATCTTTCATCATATAAAACAGCTCTTCTATTAGAAACAGTCATAAAGTCAAGAGTTGGGGTTCAGTAAGAAGCTGCAGGCTGATTGGATTCTGCCCTTTTTTTCTGCCTTGGTCATTTTCTGAATAAAAATAGAGCTAACAGTCATCGCAGACTCACAGACGACCTCATCTGTGCATGGCTGCGTCCGCGTCAGTTAAACCTGCAAACAACCTGTAGGAAAGGGACAGGACGCCTCGCAAATCTAGACGTTACAAGACGTGACAGCAGATCAGGCGGCTTCGAAAAAGGTTGGCGGGAGCAGAAACTGCGGATAAAAACTGTCAGCTGCTTCCAGTACAACCAGCACACACCAGTGCCAATTGTGAACTGATGAGGGTTGCTGTTTCCACCCTCTTTTCAACACAAAGGGAGTGTTCTCAGAGCAGCTCTGACATGTCTGCATCCTCCTCCATCAACAAACCAACGTTTCTGGATGCTTTCACAGCCAGTCAGTGGGAAACTGCGCTGCCATGGTTACAGCCAGCCGTCTCCTTTCCCCCTGCAGCCCGTCTCCACCTCTCCCTAACCCTTGCTTGGAGCGGTGCTAATGAAACGCACCCCTGCGGGCAGCCTTTGAGATTCAGTGCTATGGGTTAAGACTCAGGTATCTGGGTTTGGACCTATGGAGCAAAACATGTGTGAAGGAAGCAGGCGCGAGGCCATGAATTCATCTCGGTCGCCTCGTGGTCTCCCTGGCGACTTCGCTCTGGGCAAGTGGAGCGTGTCATTGCTCCATTCCCTCCTCTCCAACAATCCCACGTGATGCCTCCTGCCTAATCTTGAAGAGTCCCGGTGCTAAAAGCTAAGTCCGCCAGCACCTGATAACCTGGTGGGCAGCTTTTACTGGCTAGAGTACAGCTACGACACGCTCTGGGTGCTAGCAGGTTATTGTTTAGATCCGGGGGCCAGGGGTGGGCGGATCCCCACTGGGGCCAGACGTGTGTGCGGCCGTATGGAAAAATGGAACTCAAACGTGTCCACCATGTGGCGGATGTGAGAGAAGAGGTGAGCCCTTTCTTCTACCTTCTCAGCTGGGTTTTTCTGCCGAGGCCTAATTTAACGGTTTGGAGATTCTGACCTCTGTTTTAAGGGAGGGACACAGAAAGTTGCGATCTCAGGCGCAACTTCAGATTGCATTAAGTCTTAATTTGGCTGGACGGTATTTGGTCCCTCTGCCGAGATGATTGAAGCGTTTCTTTGGCTTTACTAAAACTAAGAATACCAGCACACAGAATTCCAACGATCCAATAGTTTTGAAAAGGAATCGAATGAAAAAGAAGACTCCCGACTCCCTGGTGTTTTCTGCGAAACCTGTACATTCAGTGTAAAGAAAGGGACTATCAGAAGCATAACTCTATACAACAGCTGCCTGTGTCAAACATATTTTAGAAGAGCTTTTGTTTTTTGTTTTTTTTCGGAGCCAGATGCGGAAATACTGCAGGGACCCTGCGCTGACCCTACAGCTGCTACAAAGGTGCCGCCCTCCTGCTGGCCCTGACCTCTGCCACTAGTAGATGAGCAGAATAAAGATGCATCATCCTGACTGAGCACCACCCCGCAGGGCCACGCCATACTCAGAACGGGCGTCCCTGGAGAAGTCTTGCAGGGATGCTGCTGAATCAGTCAGCAAGTACTGGCCTGATCGACAGAAACAGAGAAGTCAATAGATTAGTCAATAAAGGTAGTCAATGGTTACTCAGCAAACCGACTGGTAAAAGTTCCAAATGTTTCCCAGATTAAAACAGCGCAGATTTTTGCCCTCACGGCCAAGTCTGTTGAGACGAAGGCGGCGGCTCGTCCCGATTGCTCCTGAGCTCCTCAGGGCTGTTGGGATGTCACAGCTGGGAGGCGCTCCGAGATCCAGCCGCTCACCTCCTTCAGCACGGACTCGGCGACTTCGGGGAGGTCGTGGTGAAGGCAGTGATAGCCTCCCTCGAAGATCTGATCGGGGGAAACAGGAGAGGCGATCAGGGACACGCGGCGCTGTCGGATCTGTCAGAATAACGGATAAAAACCCGCATCCATCTGCTGGGATGGAGGCCAGCCAGTGTTCAGCTATACGACCCTCCGGAAACCCCCCCCTCACACTCCAGTTTCCCGACCCGACGAGCCCCAGCCCACCTTGATTTTCTTGTCGGAGCTCGGAGTGTTCTCGTACATCATGGTGGAACCCCTCATGTCGCAGAGTTTGTCAGCATCGCCGTGCAGCAGCAGGAAGGGCCACTTGATGGACGGGATCTCCGCCTCGATGCGCGCCGTCGCCGCCATCAGCTGCATGCCGAAAGACACGCGTAGGCCGCCGTGGAAGTTCAGCTCATCCGCGTCGTACGCCTCCACCTGGAGAGGAGGGAGAAGGCGAATGTTTAAAACAAGGGGTGGGCACATTTCTTTACCTGAAGGGCCACAGGTGGTGGTGTGGGAAGCTAACCCTCCAAATGGGGATCAGAGGTTAACTAAAGATGCTTGATGCACTCCACCTTCTTGAGAGGTGTGTGTGTGTGTGTGTGGAGAGGGAGGGTTTCTGAACTTGACAAATCTCCTAATTTGCCTGTGGAGAGTTATATCTATATATTCTGATGAATATAAAGCAGATGGGGAAGCAGCGCGTTGGCCCACGTTGAGTTTGAGTCCTAGGAGGAACCGCGGGAGTGGAACAGTCCATCACACCTCCACTGTCCATCGGGTATCAGAAACAACAGCATGTGGGATTTGGTTGATGTCGCTCTATTGTTTCTAACAGACGTTTTGGTTTTCATCTTTTAAAGATGTGCGGCCCACACAACACACACTGCTGAGAGGGGAGGAAGCGGTCCCGGTCTGGATGAAGATCTGTGGTGTATGACGTTCCAAACACGGCGGAACGAGGCTCCAGATGAAAGCGTCTCATCGGAGTGTAAAACAGCTCTGCCAACATGTCTCACCTGCTTCTGATCCCGAGAGACCCATTTAGACTCGATAGACCCCAGAGTCAGGCTGGGCATCATGTGGTTCAGGACCTTCGCCAGAAACACCTAAAAACAGACCAATAGCTTCAGAATCCTTAAAAAAAACCCCCAAAAAACCAACACCCAGGAGTGGGCTCCAGCATTTTTCCCACTCACCATCTGTCTGTTATTAAAACACAGGCTGTGTGTGTGTACTGTTTTATTCACCTGTGTGTTTCTGTTCCAAAACACATTTTTCATTCACATCAGGCCAGTAAACAAAAACAGTCTTTGCGGTTTCACACCAGCTGGTCAGTGTGTGGATGTCTGACAGGCGGAATGTTCAGCGTGGAACAGCAGGAACGGCACAGAGGAGGACGAGTGAACGCCCAGCAGAAGAAACAAGCAGCCGTACCTTGAACGGAGTGGCCGACTCTGGGTTCATCTGGACCAGCGGTGCGATCAGAACCACTCCAGCGAACTCGGTGGGCCGCTCACATGCTGTCAGGATGGAGATGGCGCCTCCCTGGATGGGGACAAGGAAGATAATGGCTGATTTGTTTGTGTGTGTGTGTGGGTTTGTGTGTGTGTGTGTGTGTGTGTGTGTGTGTGTGTGAATGAGGCCTTTGGGAGAACTGAAAAAGAGCAGTATTCAACCGTTTGTCCTCCTAGAAGACGAACCTTCTAGAGGACAGAAACCTCTGCTCTTAATAGGTCAGCAGGCAGCTCTCTCCTCCTGTACTATGAAATGAGAATTTAGTAAAAATACATATGAGATGTTGCTGTGCGTGTTGATGCAAAAAAAGCAGATTTCAGCAGTTGAAAATGAAAGAAAGATGGCATCAATTAGAAGGAAGAGTCTTCTGCAAAACATCTAAGTGGGTGAAAGGTTCTGGATCGGGGAGGAGTGGGACAACTCTAAAGGTCAGGACCGACATAAAACAATCCCTCTTTTGTTTAGAGGGGTGTGAATTTCCACCCCGTCCTCTGCAGCCTGGGCGAGGGAACCCGAACCAGTGCGAAGCCACGCGGCGCTGCGCTGGAGCCGCGCCTCCGCGCCCCTGCTGCCATTTCTGATAGTGCTGGAGGCACAGTCGGTGTCGGGTGGATGAAATCTGAAACTGCAGCAGAAGCACTGAGTTTCATCCAAAAAGGACTGATATTGGTGCAGAAAAGTAAAATAACTAAAGATAAAACATCTTTTTCACAGTTACACAGTGATCAGTTACTCTGACTTAAGTTACTTCTGCTGCGTAATTAAACCGTAACTGGTTTATAGTGTTTTAAATGTTTGAATATAATGTCTGATATTGACCCGTCTTTCTCTTCAGAGTCCTTAAAGCCAACATGGATGAGAACAGAACGTTTTTTCTTTCACCCAGCTCCCTGGGTGTCACCGTTGGAGCAGCATCTCTGCACGTAGCCCACCGGAGGAGCCGCAGGTGGCGCCTATTGTTTTAGACTTTCAACAAAAGCAGCAGCAAAAGGCCGGGCGAAGAGAAACAGGATACAGAGCAGAAGAGCAGGGAGCTGGGAAACTAGGCCTTCAAAAAAACATAAAGAAACAACATTTCACTCAGCCCCAAATAGGCTTTGATTTTTCTTCTGAGGAGCAGCCAGAAAAAGAGGAGGAAGCTTCAAAAAGAAATGATGGCGCAGATAAATAAGTTGGAGCTAAAAAAAAAAGATCATATAAAATTGGAGCCCCGCTTGAGAAATGAGGAGAAATGGGGACAGAACAGATGGACAGAAAAAGGAAACAACAGCAACAAAGGAAAGAAACCAGAACTCGGCTGTTGGATTTACGGAGATTTTAAATAAGAGATTGGCACTTTTGTTCACATGTAACTATTTATGTCCGTGCTTTTGCTAAGATTGTCGTAAACACAGCTGGTACCTATAAATAAAATTGTGCTAAATTAGCCATAAATAGTTAGCAGAAGACTGGCCTCTACAAACATTACATAGAGCAGCACATTTGTGTCCCATCAGTAGAGGCGGAATGGCAAGTGGGCTTGTCATGTGACGTCATTCAGAGAAATGTTGGACATTCCTGGAACACAGGCTGCAATAAACATTTGTCTTCTCAGTATAGCTAATGCAAACTGCTGATTGAACAGAAGCACAAACAACATGGGCGCAACATTGTTTCAACCCAGAAAACCCTGGCAGTAATCCATTTTTGGATTATGTAAGAGGCCACTACTGTGTTTGTAGTGTCTGCAGAGAGGACGAGGGTCACGCAGAGAGGACGAGGGTCAATCAGACGGGAAGGCTGCATGAAAGAAGTCCAACACAGAAATAAAAGTAGCTCCATGGCCAAATCTGGTGCATATGGTGGTGGTTATCAGTGCAAGTCAACATTCAAAAACACTCTTGTTGCCTTTCCATGTCAAAAAAATCTTTTTTTTTTTTTTCCTTTATGACCTTGCCAATTTTACACAACCTTAGAAACCAGTGTGTGCCTCAAGGACATCCTCTCATCATCACAACAAACTACGCCAAATTTGTTTTTCCATCATGTTCCCAAACAGGAAATAGCCAATGTAGAAAGTAGGGAAACGTAGCACAAACATCCAAATGAAGCCCGACTATCAGCTCGACGGTCTTCAAAACCCTGCAGAACAAAGTGTGTAGGCTCGGCATCTTCACAGGCTGATGACCCTGCTGCAAAACTCAAATTATAGTTATGTGCGTATAAAAATATCACGCTCACGAGGGTCTGTCAATTTAAAAAGACCTAAACAAACAAACAAAGAATGAGTCAAAATGAGTAAACAAGCTGGGACTTGCAACATCTCTCCAGCCAGAGTCCCTGAACCTGCAGAGGCCTGATCTGTGTCACTGTGTGAAAGGTGAGATGTTTCCCCAAACTGCCTACGTGGAAGCGGACAACCCACACGCGCCATGATGCATCTGCTTTGAATAATAATCATAGTGAACATGTGAAGACCTGATTGACATCACGCGCACTGGCGATGCAGGGCCTCTTACCATAGAGTGGCCCACGATGAAGACGGGCAGGTCCGGGTGGCGGGATTTCATCAGGTCGATGTGCTGCAGGGAGTCTCGTACGTAAATCTGGAAGTCCTTGATGTTCATGCGTTCTCCTTCACTCTGACCGTGGCCGACTGCAGATGAGAGCCAGAGAGCTGCTGCTGATCCGGGGTATTTGCCGTTGGTGGTATTTGCCGACTGTTGACAGTGTTCCAAACCTCGCACTGGTAAACATGTATTCTTCATATGGTACGTGGGTAAATAAAGAGCCTGTATTCCTTCTGGATATTTACAGTCAACAGTTGCTTTCACAGATTTGTCAAAATTTAAACAGCACAATCGGATTATTCCAGATTATTAAATAGATCAAACAGAAAAGCTGTGTCATTAAAATAAATCCCGCGGGCTTCGTTTTGAGCCCAAGTACAATACAAAGGAAAGTAAAAATATAGCTCATTTTATGACACCGCTTTGTCTTCTTTTTTATTCCCAGCTCGGGTTTAAGAACACTGCCCCCCGTGGTCGCGGCTACAAGCCTCCAGGGAGGCGCAGGACAGATGGGAGGTAGAGGAGGTGCTCAGAGGAACCAGGGGAACACCTTCCTCTTCTTTATTATTTCCTTTCAAATGTATACTCCTCAATGTGTACTTTCAATATTTCTATATATTGAAGACCATCTGGATCTCTCATTTTAGCTAAGTCGTGTTCCTTTTTGACACAAACCAAGCCTATTGTGTGTCAAAACTTCACCATGCTACAGGGAAGCGTGCTGTTGTTGTGCTGCAGTCAGTGTTTAATGGTCCGTCAACGGTTTCCAGTAAAAGGGCGAACTGGTCCGTTAACTGACTGAAACATCGGCTGAGTGCAACTTTGCTCATGTATTCTTAAATAGAAACTATGACCGCAGGCGTCGGAAGACATATGTTCGGCAGGGGAAAATACTTGGATCCTTGAAGGGCTTTGCAGCAGTGGCTGCGAGGTGAGGCCAGTTACCATGGTGACCAGTGAACGGCAGTCTCGGATTTTCACATGATTAGTTCACACCTTCCCGCTCTGCAATCCCAGCTGCATCTCTTGGCATATCCGCGCGTTCATGCATGTATAGATTCTGGTACCCATCGACACGGCAACGATCGGTGAAATGAGAAAATCGATAACCAGGAAATAAAACTTCGGATCAGTGGCGGCTGTCTTTCCTGAAACCGCACACACACACACATTCAGGCGGATTTATTACGATGATGGTGATTATAAAACAAAGACGGTGGTTAATATTAAATTTGCTCAAGCAATAAAATTAATTGCGTGTGCAAATTACTGAATGGCGCAATAACAACTCAGGTCACCATCAGAGTGTTGCATTGTGATCTCCTGGGGGGCCGAGGGAAACATCTAATTCATTAGGACAAGCAGTGTGCTTAAATCTGCTCACTGAAGCTCACTATCGCATCAGAACCATGATTTCGTCCTAGAATCTTCTGAAGAGCTGTCCAGGCAGTGTTGAACAGCACAGAATCTAATCAGGCTCATTAACCGCTACTATTCATAGCTCAATCATCGACTAAAACTGGTCAGAGGAACCCTGTCTGTGTTTCCCAATCTAATAACTCAGAAGAAAATGTCCCTGTAGGTCTAAAACGGATCCCCTTTATCTAATTAGGACATGGCATTTCAATTATTTATTTAATTTTTTATGAGATAAAAATGAGAAAACAAATGTAATTAAAACACCGTCGAGCACCAAGAGTCTGGTGAGAACCTGTCACTGCAGCAGGCGTTCAGCCGTTAGACGACACCTAGACTCTAGGTTGTAAACGCGGAGACTTGAAACGACTGCTTTCAAATCTATCTGTCCTCAAAGTGTTTGTGAGGCCTCAACGTCCTCGTTAAATCACATTCAATTAGTCACTTAGAAAAGAGAGAAACTCAAGCTCCTCCTGATTCACAGGTCATTCCCACGTGCTTGGCTGTGATTTACTAATAGCTCAGGTCGGTTTAATATTTTTAAAAGCGCTTCCTCTCTGGCGCCCACGCTGATATCTGATAGCCATCTTCAGTCTTGTAACCAAACTGATTTGCATGTTTAATATGTCTGTTTTGTTCTAATTTGAAAATGACAGATCAGTTATACCTCAGAGGCATAACAAGGGTGTGTGCACATCACACTTCCTTAAAAACAACATCTTTTTATTCATGCAACACCTACGCCGAGAGTAGAAACGCAAACAGACTAATTCTAGGAATCTACCGGCCCAGTGACTTGTTAAAATAACTGAGGCCGGTGGTGTGTCATGTGGTGTGTCTGTGCTCTCACCGTGGTCATGCGCAAACACCAGCACGGAGAGTTCCTTCAGTCTCTGTGCGAGCTCATCGTAGGGTCCACAATGCTCTCCAGCCCCGTGAGCGATGAAGACCAACGCCCTGGCGAAAGGAAGGAAGGAAGGACATGTGAGGAAGCGCCAAAGGTCTGCGTGTTGGCCCGTCTTTGTTTGCCCAGTCTGTGCCAAAACACCCTGATGTTCCACTGAAATAGGGAAGAAATTATGGATTTAACAGAGAGAAGAAAATAATATTTGCTCAAACGGCAGGCTCAGTCTCACGCTCTCATTCCTGAGATCACGCACTTCAAACACCCTGAGGGCTGGGAGGCAGGCGAAGAAGACCCCTGGGAAGGAAACCCAGGAGGGCGAGCAGATGAGACCCATTTCCTCCAGCAATCCTGCAGCCGAGCACGGTGGATGTTCATGGAGTATAAGTGCCCTCAGACACCTCGCCCTCCACAGCAGATGCAGGCAAAGACGGGCCGAGCTGCCGATTACATTTGTGTTTGACGTGTGAGCCTGCCTTCCTCAGCCCAGACCGGAGCTCAGGCCGCATCGAGACAAACAAGACGAGTCTGCTTTTTTTCATAGCGGCGACTTCCTCTAAAACAAGACCAACGAGTTCACCTGATCAGCTAAGATGTTACGAGACACCTCCAGTTCCAGCTGACTGAGAAAGTGTGAACGTCTGCAGGGGGAAAGACGTAATTGTGCCAAGAAACACTTGTCAGTGCGTGTGTTTCCAACTGTAATAGTTGTGTGGGTTTCCCTGACACACCTAGAGACAGGCCTGATCGAATATAAAGTTAAGTTGAAATGAGACTAAATTCCGGGCCTAGTGTGCATTTCAAGTCTCTGTAATGTCTCTTTTGAGGACTGTTGATGTCCCAGACTCTGAACTTGAGTTGCAGGGTGACTTTTAACAAGGACCACTGTTGTCCATAAAACTAATGTTGGTTTCATGCGTTTTCTAATCTTTTTATTGGTATTTATATGCATCCCTAATCACCTTTGACCCTATTGATCCATGTTTTTGGAGGATATACGCTGTATCTATCGAGAATGACTCACAAAGAGCCAATTCCATTTTATTTTACGTTATTCCAACTGCACCTACCAGGGTGCATCACCACCGGCCTGAAGGTCCACGAAGGCCTCACTGGAACCGCTGTCGTTATGATTGTGATTACACACACTCATTACTGAAGCATTAAAAGTTTATTATTTTATCTTCATATAAAGTGACAGTGAGCCTTTCCAGTTATTATTGGGGTAAGAAGGTTTATTTAGCTGCAGTCGTGTTTCATAGCTGTACCCTCCTCTGTTTAGGCCCTGAAACACTCTGCTAATTAGCGACTGGCTCTGAGACTGGAGGCGCTTGATGGGTTTAAAAGTCCTGCGGTTGCATATTAAGCAGCAGCGGAACACTGCAGCGTTGTTCCCTCCAAGCTGCAGCACGTCTGAGGAGCCATGAGAGCTTCAATCAGCAGACAATTAGACCGAATGTGTTCAGGATAAAAAGAGTGAGGGGGGAAAAAAGTGTGTGAAAGATCTAGGCGGGACATTGGGGAGAACAGAATATCTGTTCATCAGCCTTTATTGAGGAACTGCTCTATTTCCCTTTTCTTCAGAAAGCCTCAGCCTGAGACTTCCTCTACGCAGAGTCACAAGTGGCTGTCTATGTGGGTGTGTGTGCGTGTGTGTGCGCGCGCGCGCAAGTGCCATGTGAATAGCGTCTTTGTCCAGACACAATATCATGTAAAACTCATGCTGGGAGATGAATGGTGCTAATCTGGTCTCATTGGAAAGACAGTCATCCAGCGACAACAGTCAGCGCTGCAAACGCTCTCTGACTTTTCTCTCTGACTCTCTCTCTTTTCTCTGACTCTCCATCCGTCCTTCTGCTTCTCTGCCCCGACGGTCTGGCTTTCTTCACCTCTCAAATGCTTTTCTTCATCTTTCTTTCCTCATTTTCCGGTTTAAAATGCTTCACAGTTCACAGTATCAGGCTCAAATAAATAAAAAACATCTGTTGACGGTGGGATACCAATGCTGGACTTTATTGGGTTTAGGCCACATGAGCAGACGCCTGCTCGTACGGAGCTGCTGAGGAGGTTAAACGCACCCGTCCATCGTTGGACGTTTGAAAAAGCAGAACATTCAGTGGGTTCTCATGAACTCTCGTGACACTTCCCACTATTATTTCCCTGCAGAACTGACAGGCTGATGAAGGAGGAAACAGCGGCCGAGGCTCGCTGAGACGCTGCTGTCGTTGTGTGGGAGGATCCATCGATTATTCAGACAGACCGAGGCCTTTGTTTTTCTACTAAAGTGGCGATAAATCAGCTCTCGCACAGTTACAAGACAGCTGAGTGTGCGACGCGTCAGCCTCGACAGCATCGACTCGTTTACAACTGCTGCGCAGTTTTACACGACAGTTTAAAACCTGTTGATGTGGCTCTTCTCCAGAAAGGCTTGTTAAATAAGCAAACACAATTTGCTACTAGAATCTCGAATAACTAACCTTCGTGCTCACATGCTAAAGGTTAAACACTTTTCTGGTGTCCAGGCTGAACGTTGGCATTTTAATCTGATTAATGGATTTAGGCAGATTAGTGGTGCGTGCATGTCCCCGGTTGGTTTTTACTCAAGAATTTTAGAGCAAAAAGAATGGCTGCGATATGGTGTCATTTTAAAGGAGGATATAATAAATAATTAGCGTCTGAATATCTTAAAAGTTGAACCAGAGCGCGTTTCTCTTCCTCCTACACTGAGGTCATGACTTTCAGAAGCACACGGGGGACGGACGAGGCAAAGCAGCCACAGGTGCAAATTCCTGCTTTGCGTGATGTAAAAGCGATGGGGATTGTAAAGGACGGAAAACAGGCGTGTGAAGGGAGGGTAAGGTGTAGGAACCAACCAAACCAGTAGGATTAGAAAAAAGAAGTGAAGCGTGCAAGAAGAAAAACCTACCACGCTGACATGTGAGGACAGGAACTGGATTAAGACTGGACGGGTCCTAATAACTCCCACTATCCAAAACCTTTTCCTCCTTTGAGGGGTCTGAACACATAACAAGAGGAGGCTTCCTCTTCCTCCACTCCTCTACAGGCAAACTGGCAGAGAGGATGAATGGAGGTTACAGTCAATGACAAACACTCTCGTCTTTTCTCAAATTAAAGCGCAGCCTCGACCCCTGGGCTACTGGACGCCTGCAGCCGGACTGGAACCCCCGTGGGGGGTCTGTCAATCATTACTGATGCTTAGTTCTTCATCACCTTTTACCCACTTCCTCCTTCCTGCCAAAGGGATTTTCACAGAAGCCAGTGACCTTTGACCCTATGCCATTCTCATTCGGACAGTAAATATTTTACATAGCTGAGTCACGTGATGTGTGCGGAGGCTGGAACGCTGGACACAGACTGAAACTGTCACTGAGATCCACTTTTGCGCCACTGGCGATTAAAAGACTGTCTGCCTAACGCAGCAATTTAGAAAAAACAGGCTCCCAACCAGCTCGAGGCGCCGTGAAATGACAAATTCATTTTGAGCATATTTACTTTTTTCTGCATGAGAAACTGTCGGCTTCTTCCCTCCTGATAATTTAATCGCGTGAACGCTCACCCTGCTGTTAATCCCGTCAAGTGAGTCAGTAAACGATCTGACTGTTGGCTCTAGTTAAGTGTGCTCCACCGTTACGACCTAAACCAACCCAAACCAACCCTGGTCATTTCCTGCTGCTTCTTCTTCTTCATTTGCTGCCTTGAGGAGAATCAGCCGATCTGCAGGTCAGCTGCAGCGTCCATTGTGCAGCTGAACCCAACATGTCCTGAAAACCCTTCGGCCGCTTCGGCCGGCTTCGGTTGTAACTAGCGAGTTTCACATTCCTGCCGGATTCCTGCGTCTCTGCCTATGGAGCTGGTGTTTTGAGTCTAGATGCCGACCGGCCGACCGTGAAAAAAGCTCTTACGTAAGCGGCTGAAACTCTTGGCACCAAAAAGTCTTTCAATGCTGGCAGAGCTGCAGCTATTTTGAGCTGCACTGATTCAGCCCTCCGCTTCCAAAAGACACAGAAACGGCGAATGTTATGCTAATGACATTGAAATGGAATGTTTGTAACTTGATTTTGGCAGAGTTACAGGCACACAATATTGAGATAACATAACACACAACTCTTTAATGTTTAAATAGAGGATACCTCATTAAACACACACACACACACACACACAAGCCAGGGTTAATGGGGCAGATACAGTTTCGGCTCTACTGAGATATGTGTCGATGCTACTGTGCAGCTTTAAGCGAGGTCTGTGTTGTGCTCCACATGCAGCAACATGTGTGCACGCATCTGCTGATAAGCATCGTAAAGAGGCTCCCGGTGACAGCAGCTAATACCACCACACGGATGAAGACGCTCAAAGTGTTTACATCCATTTGTTTTAGAACCACCCTTATTTCCAGGTGATTCTGCCCAGTTTGCTGCCCTCTGTGCCCATTACTGCTCAGGGTCAGTGCGGTTTCTGCAGCCAATCCCAGGATCTCCAGGAACACACGGTCACAGGAACTCCCCCCCTGTCCTATTATCTAAATAAGGCCACGACCCACTAAAGTTAGAGGAGCCACAGCAGTTGCTTTATGAGGAGATTTGGAGCTTTATGCTGACTGAAAGAACCGGGCAGATTAACTCGGGATTAGGGTGCATCCCTCCTATCATATTGTTTTCTTCAGCTCAGAAGAAAAGAGGTGACTGAAATGGGTCACACCATCGCTGTGACAGTGACAGGATTACACCTTGGACACACCTGCAGCGGTTACTCCCGAGTCACCGATGAAAGGGAGTGTGAGTGTATGATTGACCATCTGGCTCCTGTGCAAATAATAATAAAAAATAAACCAAACACGGAAATGGCTGGAGAGCTGCAGCTACCTTCCTGTGCCGCTGCCCTTTGGAGATAAACTTGAACTAAGCGATAAAACTCACATAGCGTGTGTTTAGGTTCCACAGAACAGGTGTATGCACAGATTTGCACAACAATCAGGACGAGCTAAATATGTCTAATCTCCAATCTACCATTTCCCCCCTGAAAGCTGTGGGAACACACCCACAGCTGTGACATCCCTGACAGAGAGGATCTTGAAAGTCCTCATGTGACTTCTGGCCCCATGTGAACGAGATCACTTCTCCCAACAACAAGTGATCCCACTTTCCACACAACATCTCTGGCTCACGCTGACGAGCCCACGGGCTCCGCTCCGCACTGACCTCGGCGGGCTGCGGGGCTCCCAGTAGCGGCAGAACAGGTGCAGTCCGTCGGCGTTGACGATGTGCCGCAGGTCGCTGTAGGGAACTCCCTGCGGGCTCCGCCGCGGACTCTGCTCCCGGCTCGGGCATGGAGGCTTCTGAAACGGAGACGCGGAGAAGCGATAACAAGATGTCGCTGCCGTAGAGGTAGCAGCTGACGGCGGCGGCCAGCAGGCAGGTGACGGCCGTCAGCGCGTTCATGGCGCCCTGCGTGTTTGCTTGTTCGTTTGGTTCCACTCGAAATCGGAGAAGACGCCTGGCTTTAAACTACCTCTGAGCTGTGCGCACCCGCACAAGCGCGCCCATTTTACGCACAGATGCGTTGTTGTCACAGCGTCCGGCGTTACGTCACCGCACCATACGCGCCCCCCCCCCCCACACCTATGGGAGAAACAGCCAAAGAGGGTCCAGAATGCGGGAACGCACCCGCACACTGAGCACCGGAGGAGGGCAAACATGGGATTAAAAAAAAACCGAAACATGGGTCCTGGACGCAAGTGTGTGTATGTGTGTGTGTGTGTGTGTGTGCGCGCACCCACCCGCCCGCTGTAAACACAGCAGCAGCACATTTGCCTTAACAAGAATTAAAAAAAAAAAAAACAATAATAGTCTTCTGCTTTCCTGCGACACTCCCTCTCTCTCTCTCTCTCTCTCTCTCTCTCTCTCTCTCTCTCTCTCTCTCTCTCTCTCTCTCTCTCTGTCTGTCTGTCCCCCTTCTGGTATGGGCGCACTGGAACACACACACACACACACACACACACACACACACAATCTTCAGCACGCGCATGGTGTTAATGGAACGTGCAGAACCACAATAAGCAGGGCAGCGCGTGAGACCCCTGGCTGGGATATAAATAGTGCGCGAAGGGCCCGTGGCGCCCTGAGGTGATCGAGTGTTCTCCTGCAGGTCCGGTGACAGAACGTAGCCCATCATGAGTGAAAACACGGTGGTTTCTCGTTGCCGGGTTCTAATTTCATCCGCGCACCTCTTTCTCTTTATCATGCGATAATAACGCGACTCCTGGGTTCTGACCGATTTAGAGAAACGCAGCTGATCTCAGACCACCTCGGAGCACCCGAATAACACGTGTCAAAAATAATGATTTAGACTGGACCTGCAACTAAAAACACTTTTGACAGCTGCACCTAGGTGGCATTTTCCGCACAAAACACCCGTTACTGCTCATCTGTGGCGCAAGCAAGCGTCGCACCTTTAGGCGCACGGAAACCCGACAGCTAAGGAGATTCAAAATAATAACAACACGGAATAAACGTTCGCCACGCTGAATTATCCTCGGATGAGCTGCACATTTTGGACTTGGATGGACGGCTGACAGAGATCCGAAAGCACAAATGACACATCAACGCGTCTCCGGGTGGAAACTGAAAGGAACATCGCCGCAAATATCACAAGTTGTGTTCATTCATAACGTGCAGGAGGGGGAAAACCGCGCAGAGCAAAAGGCACGCATTTGAAATCCTACAACAAACCTTAGCAGGAGCGGCTGCTGCGAAGTTTCAGCTTCTTGAAGGACTCTCCGCCTGTGTGTGTCTCTGTGATGCTCTGCTCCCGACGCGCACCAAGAGAGGAGTGCAGGCATCGACGTTTGGGGACAATCTAACTAAGACTTTACGCACATGCGCTTCTGGCCGAACCCAGAGTGGGAAAAAAAAAACAAAAAAAAGCCGGTGGAGTCGGTTGCAGTCCTTAACCTGTTAAACAGGTAAGTTTTGGCCAAAGCAGTTCTAAATTCTTTTAAAGTCAGGAGCGAACTGTGAAAATGGGATGGAAAAAGGTGGTCTCGGACCTTAAGGTGAACGGACGCACTGCTTCATACAAAAAAGAACTATGATTTTGTGTTGTGTTTGTAATAATTACACAAAACTAAGACCGAAGGTCACCATATAGGCGGGAATATAGAGTTACGTAGCATAGTAGAGTGTTTATCATCAGAGCACCTTGGCCTTTGATCCTTGGGAAGGTCAGAGAAGGTCAGAGAAGGTCAGAGTCTTTCCGGACTCTAAAACATCACTGAAATGTAATTTTCTGTTCCCTGGCCCTTTATCACCATCTCCTGATGTTATTAAAATTCATTTTTTTTATTTTTTTTAGTCGTTTTGCTCACAGATAAACAGATTAGTTAGACCTCAGATGGTCTGATGGACTGGGATTAGGTCTTAATTCAGACCAGATTCTGGGCCAAAAGTACTGAAGTTCGATTTCAGCTCAGGTTGATTTATTGTATCAAATCTCTGCAGCTGTTTCCTGACAGCAGCTTTGCAAACACCTCTGGGAGCAATGGCTCACGTAGCTTAAACACATTTACTAAACAGCTTCGAAGATCAACTAAGACACCCGACCAGATTCAGTTCTTCAACTCCAAACACGGCTTTCAACCACCGCTGCCAGAAGGTGTTTTATTACAGGTGTTCACTTCAGAACGATACAAAAGCACTCATTGTTCACTATACAACACTGAAACCCAGAAAAAGTCAAGAAGAGAGGGATGATTCCTTCCATAGACCCCAGAGGCCCTTTCTCACCTCTGGTGTTGATCCTCTCTCAGAAGTACGTTTCCACGTTCTCCTGTGATAGAATAAACAAGAACAACAGAAATGTAATAAAGTACCAGACGATTCTTTTTTGGCACCAAGACTCTGCGGCACTTGGCAGGAGTCATTTAAAACGATATAAACGGTGTTGCGTTTACAGAGTATACAGTATATTTGCATCTTTTCTCCTTTTTTAAAAAAAAAATTGTGTTCAGATCAACCTACGTGCACATTTTAGCACCTTTGACAATGTGTCCATGTCTGAACATGCTCGCGCACGTGAAAAACATGCCAAAATAATGTCAAACTAGTAAAAATGTATTCCTGGTGTTGCTTAACTGAACGGAAATATGTGGTGAGATCAGCATCAAGATCTGAAAAAAGTCGGCAGTCGGGCCCAACGGCAGCACTGTTGTGCACGAGAGAGTTGCGGAACACGAGGCTCACGGCTACTTCCTCTCTTCTCTTTTGGCCTGGTGGAAAATGAAATTGAAGTCTGTTCTTTGCTTTCTGGCAGCGATCAGCTGACCTCTGATTCAGCAGACGCTCCGGGCATAAGGAACTCGTTCGGAACGCTGGCAATGTTCCTGTCAGTGAGGAATCCCACGGCCCCCTCTGTTTGACCCAGATGAGGGAGACAGATGGCTAATGGAGACACCGATTCCTGTTTTCAGTTCAATCAGATATTGAGGCTGTAAAAATAACGAGTTCATTAGAACACTAACAGGAACATCTGCGGGAGCAGAAGGGATGCTAACTTAGCACCTCACAATCTAAAACAGCGTCGGCACACGGGTTTGTTTAACTTTTACCTGCTCGTGCTTACTCAAGCTTTGATGGAACATCGAGGCCTCAAGCTAGATGTGAGGCCAGAAAGGAGAGTGCTTAACAAGCCATCGTGAATCAAACCGACGGATACCTGCACGACGGCCGAGAGCCAATTTTTTATTTTGTTCCTTCTGAGCCAAGTGCGAAATGTGGAATTTCATTCTTTCATACCTGTAAATCAGTGATATTGAGCTACGACGTCTAACACTAGATGTTGAAGAGCTTCTGTGGAGGTTATGTAACATCAAATTTGATGAACGGACACAGTAAATGTCATAAGCAAAACCCTGATATTTAACTCATTCTGTTGGTCTTGTTGGCAGGTTTTCTCCACACCTTTACCTCACTGGTGTCGTTATGGGCTTCGGCAGGCAGCTGTTAATTAGCTCTCGAGTTCTAAATATAAACCAAAGCACGTAGGGAAGCTGCAGTTAGATTCTGCAAGACAACAATGTAATGACAGGCTAGACGGTTGAAAAATAAAGGAAGAAAACCATTACCGGCCATCACCTCATTAAATGGATTGCACTTTTTTTCTGTTTCTGAACTAAACCAAAGCCTCTTTTTCTGGAAGTTTCGGTCTGGGCTTTGTCTGTTTCACAGCAGCCGTGTTAACCTTTGAAGAACACGGCGTGCTGCTTTAGTTGTTTGTTCATGCATGTTAATCAGCTGTCACTCGAGCTACCCTGGGACAGGTTGCTTCATCCGTCCTCGCCCCTGCATCCATTAACTGTCAAACCATGAGTAATGCTGAAACTAGCAGACAACCTGCATTACTGCACAACTGGTTCCACAATGTGAATTTTAGTTTCTGGTCTCACCACCAACCATTTAACAGTGCGAGGATTAAAGGATCACATGACTGAGACATTTTGGCAACTGTGTGGGTTTTCCCCAGAGGCGCTTATTAAATGTTAATGTTTTGTGATGTGCTGCTGTTTGTTGGTGTTGTCGTCACCTCGCTGTGGCTCAGCATCCTGGAGGTCCTAGAGGTCTGGTAGTGCAAGACGGCGTCGTGAACGGTGGAGAAGAGGAGAGACTTTGTTACTGTGTCGTTAAAGAAGCCTCCCGTCTGCAGGTTGTCCACCACGCTAGCTGGAAAGAGAGGGAGGATTTGTCGACATATAAGGCAAAGATGTGTCAGGAAAAAAATAAGTAGGATGCAGATTATATTTACCAGGGGCTGAACCTATCAACAAGTTTTAATTAGATCTCGAATACCTCTGATATTAAATTAAAGACCACAGTTTCTGACACCTGACAGGTCTAAGTGTGCTTATGAAAACATTGTTTCATGGAGTCACAGGAGCTTGATTACAGTATCAACATAAGCAGACTGTCTGGTTTGTTTCTGGGTTTTGTCGGGGAATTCTTCCCCCCGTGACTCCTATGAGAACTAAACGTCAACGGACTACTACCTGACCACCACCGAACCACCACCCATCACTAAGGTGACACTGACGGGACATCACACCCACTACCAAGGCCCCCCCCAACCGTAACTGGTGGGTTACGGGGGTTACCGGGTTTGACTGGTACCGTGTGGCACCACGCAAACTTTTGTTTACACACCTTCCGACGGTTCCTTTACACACGTCAGCTTTGCTGGTGGTGCTACGGACT
>CAAE01014710.1:943606-994053 GCA_000180735.1 Tetraodon nigroviridis
ATTCTGTAATTGAACCTTTTTTTTCCTCTAGCGGTGCAGATGATGTGCATCATACCTGATTGTATTCTTCCACAGGTCTGTAGATATCAGTGTTTGGGACCCTTCCTAACCGCGAGTACTTGGGCACTGAAATAGAAAATGACAGCGCGCAATCAGCGGCTGAAACATTCTCTTTAGGTGTGGGCTAAAAAAGCATATTTTGACTCATTCAACACTTGACAGATAGCAATCTATTGTCAATGCTGTCTTTGACACTTGAAAAGGGACTGGTTTGCCTGCATTCTCGCCACTAGATGATGCTAAACATCACAAGCTGGCGCTCTAAACCCTAACGAGAGAATTTTGAGGATAACAGACAGTTGGTCCAGCTGGACAACAACTCTTAAGCTTCTCCTGCATGCTGGTGTGTTGAGTGTTGCATTATTATTCCTACAGCTGTGTCCTGATGATGACAGTGAGCAAGGAGAACACCATGGAGCCGAGAAGTCCCAGGTCAGGGTTGAGCAGCACAGTGAGGATGAATGTGACCACCCAGAACCACCTTCAGGGAAGAACAACAGGACAAACGTCATTTACCTGCCACGAGTCGTCATTTCAAATAAGTGAAACAAAAACAATGACTGGGCTTTAAAAGGCGCCCACCATGTCAACTTTGTTGGTCCTCCACAGTGCAGGGATGTCCAGAAACTGCTTCATCATGCCGTGGAGGTTGACATAGATGATGGCAGCCAGCACAGCCTAGGCAGTCAACACTGAGGTTTGAGGAACATTTCAGCGCCTTGCGATGTAATTGTAACTCATTGTGTTAACAAAATACATCCTGAAATGAATGACACGGATGCATTTGTGGGGTTTTTATTTTTACTCTTAGTACCTTTGGCAAATCTTCGAAGAGGACACCGATCCAAAGTGTGATAAAGAGGATAACAATAGCTGAAAGAGCCCCTGCAACCTGCAGCGACACACAAAAAAGGAAAAAAACAGCTGAGGAATTACCAAAAACAAAACTGATGTCAGGATTAACTGAGCTAATTAGTGATTATGAGCGGAATAAAGGCATGTCAGTGAAAGCCTTCCCACTCATCTCATCTATAATAAGGCTCATCTGATTAATAGAGGCATCAGAGTATATCGTTAGCTTCCAGCTAATTTCTTTTCATGCAGGTGGATGATGACAGTCAAATCAAATTGAATCAAGCTTTTTTTAATGGCGCCACCTATCGGTAAAATGTTAATTACAGAAGTTTTTTCAGCTTCAGACAGTGTGATCAACCAGGCTCCTGACATCATCTCCTCAAACCTTCGTGCTCAGGAAAGATCAGAGAGGAAAACAAGAAGAGACAATGACCATCATGCCAATGAAAACAACGATGAAGCATCTTGCACTCCATCTCTTCACCACCTCAAAGGCTGAAGAATGTTTGCATCATAAGTTCCTAACCAACTTTATTTTGTGCTTCTTTGTGAAAATGGAGCCCTGTGTGTGTGTGTGTGTGTGTGTGTGTGTGTGTGTGTGTAGGTGTGCAGCCAGCAATTAAGGAGGGCTAAAGTGCATTTCACTGCTGGACGTCCAAACACCTCCCCTCCCTGCATTTGTGAGGGTGCAGGGGGAAATTCTTGACTGAAACAGTTAATGACAGGCTGACGTGCCTCTAAGGAGGAGCCACTCATCAAAGGAGCAGAAATCATGGTCAAACTTGAAAGGATCAAAGGAAAGACCAAAGGACCAAAACTCTGAGTGGAGTTATTATTCAGATAATCCTCTAATCCATTTGAAGGACTTTGCTCCCAGATACACTGTTGCAATGTTTTCTGAATCTTCTTTCACAGCATTTATGTCTTCTTCTCCCTCTCAGATGTCTCGCTACAAGTTGCTCTATGAGGGACATCCTTCCAAACGTCACGTCACAAAAGAAAATTCCATCACTAACGAACCAGCCACCATATGTGACGTTCTCCTGACTCAGCTGATAGCTGAAATTTTTGGACACGTGCTAGACGACGTGTCTTTCGACATCTTTAGTGATGTCATCACCAAGCTCAGCAAGATCCTGCAGGAGGAGCTGGAAGGTCGTGACATTCCTGTTAGCGCGAGTCCTCGCCACATCCAGAGGATGGTCCGAGCGGTGCACAGAGAATTGTGTCAGAAGAACAACAAAATTTACATCATGGTCAACTTGCTGGCCCTGCAGGATAAACTCTGTCAAACTATTGTCGACACTCTGTTGAAACATCTAATGAAGCCAAGAAAGAAGCTGAGCATCAGAAAGTTCTTCAACACTGTTTACACCTTTATGTCTAACGCTCTGGGCAGCTACGAAACGCTGGACAACGACTACACAAAAGAGTACGCCTGAACGTGTGGACTGATGGAGTGATGACAGAGCACAAACAGAACCCAGACCCTGACCGTGATGACCAGCTGTCCTCATCATCTACAGAACACTGATCAGTTTTGTGGGTTTTTTTTTTTCATTTTCTTTTGTTAAACTGATGGAACTTGTGGATGTTTTAATAATGTTCTTTTGGAGTCATCTGTTCTCTGAAGTCAAGACTATTTGCAATGTTTGTCTGCATATGTTTGATTCTCTTACACACCTCTGAAGTCATTTCTTATGTATTTTTAGATCAAAAATTACCTAATGGGTCATGTTACTTTGGTTTAAATGACATCATTCTCATTAAAATGACCTTAAAGTGACTGTGTGGAACTAAAATATCCTGGCCAAAAATAAATAAACATGAGAACAGAGCATGTATGTGCTCATAGCCGCTGAGCCCCACCTGTGTTTTCCCTCCAGTGCTCTCCTGGACCATGGTCCGGGACATGGAACAGCTGATGGCAAAACACTGGAAAAACCCTCCAACTGAGTTGCTCAGGCCCAGGGCAAGGAATTCCTAAAAAAAGAAAAAGAAAAAAGAATACTCTGTATCAGCGCATAAAACATCTCCATCTTCCATTCTCTCCATCACCTCCCCACCTGGTTGCTGTCCACATTGTATCCGTACTTCAGAGCGAAGATGCGCCCCAGAGAGATGGCGATGCCGTAGCCAACAAAGGCCAGAGCGAAGGCATCCCCGATCACGTCACCGAAGAGAGAGAAAGCAGGGACGACGGGCGCCTGGAGCCTGGCGGGCAGGAACAGAGAGGAACACGTCATGCTTGCAGTTGCATCTATTTGCAGTCACAGATATTCCGGTAGTGTGTGTGTGTGTGTGTTTGTGTGTGTTCTGACCCTGAGGGAATCTTCCCCACCACATCCACTCCAAACTGCTCATTCAAGTTGACTTGCCAGGAGATCACCGTGGCGATGATAATCTGGATTGGCGGAGGACAGGACGGGCGTCTGCTGTGGTTTGCTGTTAGTTCGGGTATCCAAGTGCTGCTGTACTCACGGCGAGCAGCTCCACAGGTATGGGAACAGGTATTTTTTTACTCAAGCATGCATTCAGCTCCTTAGCGACGAGGAGACAGACGATAGCAACGATGCTGACCACAAGGGTGCCAATGTTTGTCTTCGGTACAAGGTAACACACCTCCAGTATGGTCTGGCAGAGGACGAGGATCCAAACAATAGGAATTTTAACATAACGCGCTGCAAAACAACAAGTAACAGCTGCATTCCGTCTTACATATATCAAAGACAGAGGCCCGTTGTGTCTCTTCGGGTTGATGCCAAAGGTATATTTCAGCTGGGACACGATAACGTGAATGGCGGCTCCTGTGGTGTAGCCCCGGACCAGCGGCTCAGACAAATAGGTCACCAAAAAACCAAGTTGAAGTAAACCCAGAAGAACCTGCACACACAACAGATGACAGAACAACATTTTAAAACAACACCAGAATTCACAAGTGATGGGAACCACAGGACCGCACACCTGAAACAGTCCAGATAAGCAGGTGACGGCTGCAGCCACCCGGACTCTCTGTGCGTCACGGCTGGCCAGGTCAACCACGCTGGAGTTGGTGAGATTATCAAACATCATAAAGTTGGAGTCTGGGGCTAACCGCTCTGTGACACTTCCTATCATCACACTCATCACTGCGTACGTTCCTGGAAGAACAAAGGATCAGCTGACTGGGATTTCATTTTTTGTGCCTTTTTTTAAACCCATTTTTGCTTTTTGTTTTGGTTGTAAACCAAGTTTATTTCTGATTATTTATAAGTGCTGCGAAACAAGTCCAAACCAATGGAGATGTGCTTGGATGTGCCAAAGATGAAGTAGATGAGAACTGGGTAAAAGGAGGAGTACAGGCCAAAGACGGGTGGGACCGATGCCAGCAAGGCGTAGGCCATCCCTGCAGAGACAGAGAGGAACAAACGCCACGGCCTCGATGAAGATCCAGTGTTTAATATTTATTTATTTAACAGCGGCTAGCGATCATTTTTCCACGATCGAAAGCCTGTCGATGGATGTTAAATTTTTAACTTTTATTAAGAACAATAAACAACTGATCTTCACTGATTAAACAAAGATCAATAGTTTATCTCTTTCACTTTGCTTTCCAACCTCACCCTGCGGCAGCTGCATGATTCCCACGCTGATTCCCGAGATGAGGTCGCCCAGAGCATTTTCTTTGAAGGGGTATCGAGGCAACCATGACACAATAGGCACCGTACCCAGCAGGTGTTTCCTCACCTTGGGTCCAGATGACCTGAATGACAGGCAGACGGCAGGAAAGGATGGTTCAGGGGAGGAGTACTTCAAATGGGAATCCACACGAGCCGGGTTAGGTGGGTGGGAGTGGAGCTCTGTAACATTCTCTGTCTAAACAGATGTCCTGCTGAAGATGACTGAAAAAGTAAAGCCGTCTTCCATGTGAAGTGTTTGGACTGCTGTTCTGGATCTGTTGAGGACAGCAGTGTAGCCGCCATGTCAGTCAATAAAGCGGGCTTTGCTAAAGAACGCTGCAAAAAGACGTGACTCATTCATTGTTTGCCACACACTGTTGTGATGTGTGGTTGTAATGAGAAATTCTGAGGTTTCTCTAAAAATATAAACCTTCAGTTGTAGCAAGCAGCTTTAACAGGACACGCTTTATTTTGTTTTCGTCCTCAACAAGAGCAGACCTGTCTGCTTATCCCTTTGAATTATCCTGAAACTATGATCAAGGTCTTAACTGAGACACTGACCTGCTGTTTATTATTTTCTTATGTTATTTTTACTAGATTTGGTAATTTGCAGGTAACAGATTGAACAATAAGTTTTGTTTTGTTTTGTTTTTTATTTTAATTTGCAGCGAGATTACCTCAGTGACTTCTTCAGTTTCAAACACAGGGGAGGATTGGAGTCCGCCTTCTCTGCCATCTCCTCCAGAGTTTCTTCATCCAGGATGTCCCTGGTCACACTGTAGGCCATTCGTTTCCTCTCTGTCATGGTGGCAACCAGCTGCACAATAAATAAGAAAGGAAGAAATGAAAGTCACCTCTTTCAGTCCCAGGCTTGCCTTCTTGAGTCCCCACTGAGGTCTTTTTGTCCAACATGAACACTCAACATTTCATGCTCTGAAACTGACATGTTTGACTCGACATTGGCGAGACCTTGAAGATAATTGCCTTGTGATTTATAATGCAAAAAAAGACTTTCAACTTCAGATAATAAGACAATTTGATTAATTATTTCATTCTTTACCTCTTATGTACCAATTTAGAATCTGTATTTTCTCCCTGCGGTCCAAAGCTCCAAAATACAAATTAGTTATCCTTTTTAAAATTTTCTGTCTTAAAATGTCAAGTTGATTCTTCGCACAGGTCCAAGACTCTGAATCAGATTTCCATGTCACCCGATCAAAAAGAGTAAAATCTACAGCTGGTAGCGACTCTCTTCCAAAACAGAAGCAAAAAACAATTAAAAAAATGCTCAGTGTCTCTCTTTCTGCTCTCACAACGATTCAGTCTCTGTCAGTTTTAGGTTCACGGCTTAATCTTGAAACACTTGATAAGAACATAGCATAGTTAGGGAGGGGGGATCAAAGTTCAGAACATACAGATATGCTGGCTAAAACAAGAGGTAATCTCATAACATGACGCTCTATTGGACACCAGTCAAACTAATCACGGTGTTTATCACGCTGTGACCATCCCATCAGAAAGGAAGTTTCATCACATATTATAGACGCTGATGAGAAACACTCGATTTCTTGCTCTTCATTGTTATCAGTAGCTCTAATAAAAAGTGAGCTGGGGAACAGACCCTCAACTAGTGCTCTCTAAACTTTGCTCTATGGCTGGTTTATTAGCTTGAATAATTTCCAGAAGCAGATAACGCGGTGATTATAAAGCCAATATGACAATGACATTACAATGGAATCTCGTGTAACTTACTGGCAGGAATCTCAGAACTCCTGCTTGGCAGTCCCAACTTCAGCATTGACCTGAAGCAACGCACCCAAAGGCATCTTTGTCCAACTTTACATGATTTGAATTTTAGCACTAACACTCAATAATAATGAGAGAAATGCTCAGGTGTCATATTTCTGTGCTCATTGATAACAAGATGAGGGTGGGAGGTTTCATCCACAATTAGCAGATTCCAGGAACTCGTTGGTCAACAATACTGAGGTCTGAATTAAGCTAAAAAGAAAACTGAGTCATTCACTTACTAAAGCAAGCCATTTCCTGTCTGACCACACTGAGTCATTTCACTTAGCTATTTTGACTCTGAAAATAGTGATGGCTCACTCATCACGCTCATGTTCCACGCGTCATGCCTTGAATCGGACTCTGTCTTGGCATGACTACGGTCCAATGCTGACTGCAAGACAGACAACCAAGAAACACTGATGGTTCTCCAAATAGCGTTCATACCAGCAGGCAGTCCAAACAGCTAGGCAGCTCCAAATAAGCAGGGAGTCAGTCATCCAAGTAGTGATAATTCAACACGAGGATCAGGACACGAGGAGGCAACGCTGACAATAGATAGAGCGATAGACACAGGTGAGACACATGGGGTTAAGAGAGCTAGAGAGTAGGAAAGAGGACGGAGGAAAGACAGAGTTGGGAAGGACAGGACACCAACAAGAGCTGGAAAAGAGACTCCGTGGTGATTTATGGTAATGATCCGTCTGCCTTTAACCTTTTAGTTAGCCTGCTAGTTCACCATTAACCAGCTGACCTTGCTGAACCTGCAACCAGCAATCATCAACCCCGGTTAATGGTAGTGAATTCTCCATGTGGCTCTTCCTTTTCTATTCAAGCATTCACTTTGGACCTTGAGGAACCTCGTAATCTCACCAGAACTGCTCTGAGACCAAGTGTGTTGACCTGGAAGCTGAGACTCACTCTTATGAGGCTGCACCAGAAAGATCAGCCAAAAAACAACCCAAACAAAAAACCCCACAACAAAAGAGCTGCAAAACTGGGACAGGAAACAACACACAGAGGAAAACCGGTTTCCTGATGGATTCATCACATCACGTTAAACAATGAAGTCCAGCGACTCTCTTGTTCTTCCAAGTGAACACACACACATGTCTGAACTGTGCCGGTGTCCCGGTTGTTTTACAATCGTGCTTCCAAGCTTGCAGCTGAGCAGCAGCGAGGACTCATGACTCATCTCCAGATGGAGCACAAATCCACAAATTTTAAAGCATCTTTTCTGGTCAGTTGATGACTCGTGCGTAGTGGAGAACTGGAGGAAAGTGTTTCTGTCGAACACCAGATGAAACCTTCTGCAACTATGTCTTAAATCTTACTATTTAAGTCACTAAACTGTGACAGAGGGAACTGGAAATCAGGATTGTTTTCAGTTTTCAGATACAATAATAATACTGGTTGCAAAAAACATGGAGAATTGAAACACACACACACACACACACACACACACACACGCACACTGACCTACTGGGTACATGTCCCACCACCTGGACTCCAGCACATCCATCTGCTCTGACAGAATGGCGCCAAGGACAATCTGTGGGAGAAAAACAATGGAAGCCGTGTTTTGAGCACCAAATGTTCAATTTGGAAAACAACAATAAACAAATTATGCATCCAAGTCAGTTTACTCATATGGAACTCATGTGGAGTTGGTTTGATTCAAACTGCAGGAAAGCTAAAAAGGGTTAATGGTGGTTTGTTCATTTTTGGCATTTTTCTTTACCAAGTAGCATGTATGTGTGTGTGTGTGTGTGTGTGTGTGTGTGTGTGTCAATAAGACACCACAGAGAAAGGTGACTATGTGGCCAGCTTGCTTCAACTGCTACCACATCAATCTGACTCTCTTCTATGCTGTTGCTAGGCAACTCCATATCATCTGTCATGAACCCCATCACGGCTGCCCAGCCAGCAAAGGTACACATAAACAGACACGCAGACCTCAAATGGCTGAAAGGACTTCTGAGTCAGCACAAAGGCAGATCAGATTGATCATCTATCATCTATTTTCACAAATAGATGAGTTAAGTCAGCCTAGAAAACAAAGTCAGGATTTCTGGACCTGCAGACGGAGGTTGGACCTGGCGGCAGGAATTCAAACCCAGGACAGGACACACAAAGGTAAACCCGAAACACTAGCGAGAAGGAAAAAGATAAGAACACACGCACGCACGCACACACACACACACACACACACACACACACAAAACAGATGCCCGGCTAATAGACCTGGGGAGGGGCAGATGAGACGCAGGTGAGTGTCATCAATTAGTCAGATGAGGAGTGGAGACACAGGTGAGACAAGGACAGACAGGAAGGAAACCTCCCCCAGAACCAAAGAATCTAATGGGAGGATTATGGGATGGACGGCTGTTGTGTGATTCCTTTTCATATGCTTTTTCCCGAAACATCCGGGTGACAGCGGAAAGAGCGGAAAGCAACAGCACAGATCGTCTCCAACAAACCAAAACTGTGACTCAGCACCTCTTCTAGCGCCATCAGTGGCGAGTTGCTCCCATGTGACCCAGCGCGCGTGTTCACCAGGAACACCAACACGCCGAGCAGCGCACGTGAGCCCGCGGGAAGGCGGTGCGCGGCCTCGGACTCTGCACGTTACTGCCGGTTTACCGCCCCTGTCCCCCCCCCTTCCAGAGCATCTGAATGGCTCCATTATCACAGAACCACAGTCGAAGTGAGGAAGAGGGAAAAATAGAGGGGAAAAAGTAAGAGATGGAGAAATATCTCTTTCATCTGTGTGAATACCCGCGTGAAAGACTTGCACACGAGACTGAGTTTCTTTGTTTTGCTTGTATTTTGACACAAAAGCGTGTGTCTGACTGAAAGGACCCTTTTATCGTCTGAGCCAGGATGAAAAGGATGAACCACTGTTTCAACCAGCAGTCTGTCGGTTACTGCAGCTTGATCACCCAACATGTTGACCTTTGCCCTCTGGTCATCTTTTACACTACAGGCCACATTTCCCCCCAGTATTTAGCGTGAAACTGATTGAATGTTTCATGTGGACGACATACTGTGCAAATGGACCAAATGTGAAAAAAAAAAAAAAAAATTAAAAATTAAAAATCAACTACATTCAGGTTGTAAAAGAGCAACTTTGACCTCTGATCAATAAGTCTGAGGCGTATCTGTCCAGACTACATGATGTGTGTGCGTGTGCGCGTGTGCGTGAGATATCATCAGAACATACGTGACTGAGAGATCATCACATTTTATAACAGATATTATCAGTGTGGTAGTGTTTTCTGCTATTTTAAGCTACATCTCTGAGTTCTTTGATCCACATTATTTGTATTTTTTTGCTAAATCACTCTGTGACTCAATAGACTATATATATTCTTTTAATATCTAAGTTTGATTTTGTCTGAAATTTTTTAATACGCAACTGTATCTTCAAGAGGGGGTTTGAGGACTTTTTAAAGGGGGTGAACATCGATTATGTTAAATTAAACCAAAGGGACAGTCGCAGGATGTTTAGAAATCGGTCTTGCTTTTTCAGAAATTGATCTGCCTCCAGAGCAGCAGGAGGTTCCTGACGCGCTCGGCTCTGCAGCGGGGCGAATGCTGCAGCGGCAGGTCGAAGAAGGAGAAGGTGAAGCTCCGGGAGAAACTGAGGTTGCTGACTGGACGCAACGGCGGCAGACGAGGAAGATGAGCCGCCTGACGGCGAGGCAAATCCCGTCTGGACGGTGGCGCTCCGCCGGCTTCACCTGCAGACACAGATGGTGTGAAGAGAGGAGGGGAAGACGCTGCCTGTCGGAGGCTGCTGGAATAGAAGAACCAACCTGAGCAGTCCCGATGAAGAACTCCAGCTGAAGAGGAGGCTCGGCGGCTGACGCCTGCAAACTCTTCTGTCGCTGGTCTCTTTCCCACGATACGGAGTGGATGGCGTGGGCCGGGGAGCGGGAGGGGTTGGTGGTAGGGGAGGAGAAAGAGGGGGAGGAAGAGGAGGAGGAGAAGGACGACAAGGTATTGAGGCAAAGGAGGATTCATAGAGAGCCTGCCCTCCCCACGGTGTCATGGCGCTGTCGGAGAGGAGATTGGAGGAAGGTCCGGGATGAGGCCGAGAGGAGGAGGAGGAAGACGAGGGTGCGGGTTGGTGCTGGCTGGGTCTGCACCTGGACCGATGAGGCTTCGCTGTGGTGAGACGAGAGCGAAGCGGACTGAGGTGAACGTCTGTCTGTCTGTCTGTCTGACGCGTCCAAGTTTCAACTCTACAGCATCTTCAGGTGCAAATGCCTGTTGTCGGTCGGACCTTTCTGGTCTCACGACCAACACCACCCTCGTTTGGGGCCTACCTGTGTTTTTGCCGCGTGCTGGACCGATGACAGGCAGCCTCGCTTGTGACATCCCAGATCTGAAGGCCTGACAGCAGAAATCAGTGTCAATCCCATCACTCTCTGGTCAATACTCACTGCAAATAATGCGCCCAAGGGTGGGTCCACCGCCCCAAACCTTGTCTGTTTTCATCACTGTGGCTCCGGCTGCTGGGGAACAGAACGGACTCTTCCTCATCTGAGTTTTAGGTAAGTGAAAATGCAGAATGTATGGAGAAAGGTAACAATTTGCAGTCAGCCTTTCGCCCTCACATATACACACTGTCAGCTTCAGGTAGTCAGGGATGAGGCCTCCCTGTGGCAAAGCCGACACAGCTGCCAAGCGGATCGCAGAAAGGTACAGATTAGCATCGTCAAGGACACACTTAATGAGTTAAGACACTAAAATAGACACTTGAACTTGGGACACCGTATCTGTTTGATGGTTAAAGTAAAATACATGTTAAGCGTATATGGTTAGTATATCTGAATCTTTCTTCCTTTTTATCATCTCCTCCCATAGTCAGTGGCCCTGTGATACACAACAATGTGACAGCCGTAAAACTACAGTATTCACATAAAGTATGCCGTAATCTGTTTTTCCTCACCGTCTCAGCCTCTTTCTCCTTTTCATTCTTGAGTTGCTTCTATTTCCACATTTCCATGTATTTTCTTTCAGCAGTTTAAAGACGCCAGCATGTGCAAACACACCAGGTGAGTTCTCCCCGGCCCCTCTTACACACACCCTGTGGTTACCATGTAAGCGATACCCCCTCCTCCTCACTCTCGTTCTTCAAACAGGCCGTTTCCTTTTCTTGTGAGTGGCAGGTGGTGAATCGGCTGTTTGACAAAAAGCAACATGAGATGAGGCCAAAATATTAAAATATTCATGCTTGCCTGCAGATGGCCCCTTCATGGCCAGATATTGACAAATCTGCAGCATGTATACACACACACACACACACACTTCATACAAAAATGAAAGTCCTGACAATTTGCCACAGCGACCCTCTAATCATGTGACATTTAACGATGAGCCGGTGAACATGCTGCTGTCTCACACTTCATCTGACACGGCTGCATTTGCATAAAGGACAGACAGACAGACAGACACACACACACACACTCACGCGCAAAATGTTAATTGTGTGAGCAATCTCTCACCTACTCGCCACTTAAATGGGATTTGCATGTTCTCTTTTAGCAGTGATCCATTGGAGCAATCAAAAAAGGGATAAAACCTAGAAGATATAGAACAAAAATCTCTTAAGTCAAGACAAAACTTTCATGTCTTGTGTCAGGGAGCTTTGAAGAAAGCAGACTTAACGTTCCTGTTAGGCGCAATCCAATATTTCATTGATGAGCAGTGAGATGCTGCTGGTTCAGGGAAAAGGAGCTGCTTTAGAGACGTCAGATGAGCGAAATACCCTAAACCCCCCCAAAGTAGGCAAAAAACACCTTAAAACCGCCTCATATCATTAAAGCTTTTATCTGAATAAATATTTTATCTTAAAAATGACAACTGACATCAATCTACAGACTGTGATTTTCACATATAATTTATAATTTGAATCAGTTGTAAAATCAACTTGGCTGCCCTTCTGTCTCTGGATCCCTCAGGCGCAGCAGCTGAAAACCCTGACCACACACCAGCGCCCATCGAGCCTTTCCTCCCCTGGTCCCGGTGGAGGCTTCCTCTGGTCCCGACCCATCAGTCGTCCCCTCCTCATCAGGACATCCTGCCTCGGTGTCCATTTCCTTTCGCTCTTTTTTCATTCCCGTCTCATTGCCCCTCCCTTCCCGCATTGGATTCTGCTGCTCGGAATCCAACCCTTTATTCCTGCTTCCATCTCCCAGACCCTGCGCTTCCCACACTGCCAGTCCTGCAGCATCGGCCACGTGGGAGCACAGCGACCCGATCTGACGGACGCCGGCGCTGCCGACCTCCCAGAGACACACCCTCTGGTCTGCGGAGGTGGAGACCACTAGACCGGGCCGAAGCAGCTTCAGGGAGGTCAGGGGGGCAGCGTGAGCTGTGGGGACGCGGTGCTGGGAATTCAGATGAAAAACGAGCCTGCTGGGTTGGAAGGGCTGCTGTTGAGGGCTGGGGCAGCCGGAGATCTGAGATGACTCTCTGCTGCCCCCAGTCGTTGGCTCCTTTGGGAACTGCACCTTAATTACGGAGACCGTCAGCTGCCCATCATCGCCTCCGCTAGCAACAGTCACCTGGCAACCGCTGCCTTGTTTGTCCACCCAAGCAGCCAATGAATTGATGCCGCTCTGGTGGGCAGGAACGCTGAGGCAGGGGGCTGATGGGACTGGAGCGTTCTTGGTAATGGCGGATACAGAAGAAGCTTCAGTCAAATCCCACACGGCAATTTTGCCATCCGTTGCAGCGCTGAACAGCAACGTGTACCTGAGGGAGATGGAGATGGAAGGGTGGACACGCGTGAACACGCTGGAGCCGAGTGAGGACAAAGGTCAGATTAGAGGAGGAAGAAGTGTGAACATAAAGAAGGAAAAGCATGACCTGCTGCCTGTTCCATCCTCCAGGCTGCAGGCAGCAACACTGAGCACGCAGCGCTGGTGGTGGAAGTTCTCCCACAGCAAATCAATCTGGCGTTTCCCTTCGCTGACCGAGAACAATCTGGAAAACGGAGCAATGAAGGACAGCAGACCAAAAGGAGTGCATCAGAGTGGGATGTTTGGGTCGGTTAAAACCTTCGACTGTCAACAGCAGCCATTTCCCCGTTAAAACGAAGGGAAACCACGACTATCCTCCACCCGTTTTAACACGGGATGATACTTTCTCAACAGCCTCTGACCTGAGAGCTCCGTCGCTGCAGGCCAGCGCCAGAAGGTGGCAGTCCGAGTTCCCATCCAGCACCACGGCAGACATGTACCTGAAAACGTGCAGACAGAACTGGTAAGACTGGCGACAGGCGCGGACGCGTCCCTGAAAAGCACATTTCCACCTTATCCGCTCCCACTCGCCTTGTTTCGGGGTCCATTTTCACGGTTTTATGGCGATTGCGCCTTCTCTCCCACTGCTGGTCCAACCGGTGCCCTGCCACCTGGACCACCTGGCAGGTGGGAACCCGTCTGTTTCCGTGCGCGCTGACCAACAGTCGATAGCACTGAACCTGAGCTCGCCCGCCCGCCGACACCAGTAAAGCGGACAGAAGCGGGTGTTCGCCGGCTTCCTCCACACGCGTCACCGTTGTCAGCGCCCGCACGCTGGAGATGTGGTCGGTGATCACGGAGAGGACCCTGACGCGTCCACAACTGGGGAGGAGCGCCAGGACGGTCAAGCTGGTGTCGTCTCCTCCCGTCACCACGACCTCCCAGGGTCCCTCATCTCTGGGCTCTTCCCTCGCCTCAACGGAATTCCCCACGCGGCCGACTGGCGTTATCCTCCCCAGCCTGCACACGCACCCGATGCCCCTCCCGTGCACCCCTTCTCTCAGACTCCACCCCTCGGACCTTCCCATCTCCCCGGAGCTCAGCGCCTCTGCGGGGGGGTGTGAGGCCAGGACAGCTCCCTGTTTGATGAAGACCAGCACGCCATAGCCAGGCCAAACCCCTCTATGGGGGGGCCACAGACTCCAGGAGCGATGCCCCCCTCCGCAGGGCACTGCCAGCAGCCTCTCCTGCCTCACTGGGTCCCAGACCACAAAGTGGACAGCCTGAAAGCCGGCGATGACAAACCTGGCTTCCCTTTCCACTTCCTCCTCCTCCTCCTCCTGCTCCCAAATTTCCGTTTCAAGAATCAACACCCGCTCCAGCCATTCCATACCTTTGCAGGCTCGCTGGAATCGGAGAACCTCCAGCTGAAGCCCGGCTTTGTCCCCCCCGGGCCCTGGACGCACCCGGAACACCCTGACGCAGCCGTCCCTGCCGGTGCTGTACAGCAGCCCCCTGTGTTCGCACACTGAGGTTACCCCCTGCTTTCCGTGCACTCCGAACAGGCAGCTCAGGGGCTGCAGGGCGGCCTCGCAGGCATTCGCCCCACCCGCTGCCTCCTGGGCCTGTGGCGATCCTTCCTCAAACAGGAGCAGGGATCCTCTCCTGTCCCCACACACCCACAGGACCCCGTGTGGCGTGGAGCGGAGGCACACGGCCGCCGTCAGCCAGCGCTTCGCACAAGGAGGAAGGAGGAAAGTGGGAAGGGCGTCTACGTGCAGAGACGGGAAACCCTTAGCATCCAGTGCTACCTTCACGGACCACCGATAAACGTGTCCTTCTGCTGCTGATGCCAGCAAATACACGCTGTGCACTGCCTTCTGCCAAATAAGACTATGGACCTTTCCTGATCCGCCTCGAAGCAGACTCCCACCGTCAGGTCGAGAGAGGGGAAAGACCTGTATGAGCCCACTGAGGCTTCCCACAGCACACAAACACACTTCTGCTGCGGTCACTGTTTCCATCACGCAGTACGACTGGAACTCGGGGCTCGCCTGCCAGACGACCTCCCACCGCCGGTCGCTGTACTGATAAACTGTTCCTTGATCAGTGCAAACGACAAACTTACTCTGACTCCAACTTGCAGGTGCGTCCTCGTGCGTGGCTCTACGGACTAGCTTAGGCACGCCTCGCCCAGAGAATCCCAGGTCGCTTAACCTGCCTGTCAGCTCTTCCTCAGTCCCCTCCTTTCTCTCCTCCCTCCCTCCCACCGCCCACAACCTCACTGCTCCATCGGCGCCCCCTGTAGCCACCCATCTCTCCCCATCTGCAGCTCCCTCGCTCACCGCAAGTGCCCGAACCCCGCCCGCCCGGTGTCCCTTCAGTTTACGAACCGCTTTACCTCCACCTACCTCCCAGATCAAACAGGCCCCGTCCTCCCCAGCACTAAAGACTTTATCCCTGGAAAGACACACAGAGAACACCCTTGCCTGGTGTCCATAAAGGACCCTTAAACAAGACGGGTTGGAATGTCCACATTTGCCCCCGTGACCTCCTAAAACACCAACGTCCCACACTCTTACGCTACGGTCATCCGAGGCTGAAGCCAGCCATCCTTCGTCCTGAAGGTAACAGATGCTGAAGATGACTCCGTTGTGCCCGAGCAGGCGCCTGTCCACTGGAGCTTTGTCCACAGACGTGCTACGACCGTCCCCTCCGCCCGGCTTCCAGAGAATCAGCTGGTTGAAAACAGTTCCCCCGATCAGGACGGTGTCCGCCCATGATTCATGCACTAGGAGGAGGGCGGAGTAGAGCAGACATCCCTCCGCACAGGAGCGCCGAACGACAACATCTCCTGAAGTGACATCTAGCAGCAGACTGGTGTTGTGGGCCACAGCCACGCAGAGGAGTGAGTGACTGTCCCCAGAGAGCCAGCGGACATCCAGGATCCAGTCCTGGAGCTCCATAAGGGGGCTCCGCATCTCAAAGTGGGGCTTATTTCTGTGCTGGAGATCCACATAGAGCCTCACCAGCCTCACAGCCTTGCCTCCAAATACCGCGAGGTCATAGAAACCACTCTCTGGGATCGAGCTCAGGCCTGAGAGAGAGAGAGAGAGCGAGAGAGTCGAGAGAGCGAGAGAGCGAGAGAGAGAGAGAGAGAGAGAGAGAGCGAGAGAGCGAGAGAGCGAGTTTATATGAATTTATATTTCACTGCCAGGAGCTCTAGAACATGAAAACTATACTTGCAGTCAAAAACACTTGCATATCCTTACTTACTGTCTTTTGTCTCTCTGGTACCAGTGGCATCACCCTGCACCATGGCAACAGCCTGATATCTGGGCCTTATCCCGTGGATTCTGCAGTGCTGGAGCACGGCCAGCGAGGAATGGGCTCCAGGATGAGGTTGGAGGCAGTAAAGCGTCAGGACTGGGCCCTCACCTGCCAGGAATTTTTAAACTATTGATAAAATATGTCTTCAGAGCATTCAATGTTACTTGAAAAAAAAATCCAGATCACGCGAGATGTAAAGGTTACTTCAAATTTTTATACTCCTAACGTTGCTCTTTACCTGTCAATAGAAACGCATCCTGAAGGAACTCCAGAGCGGTGACTGGAGCCACCAGTGCTACTGTCTCCATCTTTAGTTACACTTAGTTTACTTGTAACGACTTTACTTGAGATATAAAGTCGCCTTATCATATTTTAACGTCTACCAAAACACGACCCACACTTCACCACGCGTCTTTAGTCAGTCTTCCGGGTTTTTAGCCTATCCGGCTAGAGACGGGGCTTGCTGACGTTTGATTGGTTATCAAGCAGAACAGCTAAAATTCTATTGGAGAAAATGCTACACGTGACCGACATCGCTTTGAGAATGATGCTTTTTCAGTTTTCAGGATTTCTGACTCAACGAAGGTATTTACGTTATTATGTTACCGCCTTACTAAAGCATTTTTAACAGCAGACGCATATCGGTTGCGGATTTGCACATTTATTATTATAATATATAATATTCAAGATTGAATTTAATACAGTTTGACAATTGAATGAATTAAGATATTTGTAAAATATTAGGTCATTCATATGTAATATATGTAAAGTATTTGCAATGGGTTACAGCAATTGCGTGCCCAGTGCTGCTACATAAACCTATAATTGTTCACATAAATATATTGAGAAATGCTTGCAGCAAAATGATTCCCCCAAAATCGCCAATCAAATTCCCAGCAGACAGTGAACGCTTCATGAGGGAAACCAAGAGGGCTGGTCGTTAGCTAGCTTATGATGCCTGGAAAATGTAAATTCCAAGATTCCTGGCTCTCTAAGGTCATTTACAAGGACTGGCTGGTGAAGGACGACCACGACATTCACTTTGCCCGATGCAGGGCTTGTTGCAAATCCATCAAACTTCAGACCATGGGCGAGCTGCGCTCACTAGCCACGCAGGGGGAGCCGGGCACAAAGCAGCCTGCGCAAGCTGATGGAAGGTAGCACAAATTCACGCTCACGCTGAAGGAAGACAATGCAAAGTGTTATTAGGATGCCGTGTGAGTCTGTGTTATGCTGTTACAGTGGGTTAGCAGCTGCATGCAGGGGTTGTGGACGTGAGGGCTGATGGGCGTGGCCGGTAGCGGCTCGCCTCGTGGTGCCCAAGCGCTCGTCTTCTGTTCCTGATTTCTGAAAGCAGCTTGAAAAGTGTACCAGGGTTTTGGATGTGCATCTTTTGCTTTTCCAAAAGAGGGCGCACGTTGTTTTCTTTTGGCCACCCCGATGACCTCTGTGCCCCTTTTCCCTTTAGGTAACTTACTGTACAAAGATGAAGCGGGGCAAATGAACGGTGGCCTGAATCAGGTAAGCGGACAAAGTTACTCTGACCTTCATCACCTTCATCTGCCTTTCTTGACTGTCACCTCGCTCTTGTCGTCTGGTGTTGAGGACACCAAGGAGGAAGTGTCCGATATCCTCCGGCTTCACGGCCTGGCCAGAACTAACAGCCGGCGGCTGGTCGGATCTCCACAACAGCCCCACTGTGGACTCCGTCTCCCACAGTGCGGAGATGCAGGACGTGTCCTTCTCTCCTGCAGCCACAGGTACGTGGAGTCTCGGCGTGTGCTGCAGAGGTCACAGAGGACCGCTGACGCCCGTTTCACAGGCAGCTCCAGGCTGAGCAGCCAGCGTCTCCACCTGCTGGGCGGCGATGTGGAGGAAGCCCGGCAGCAGAGGAAGGAGGCTCTGGAGCAGCAGCAGCAGATGAAGATCCTGGAGTGGGAGAACAGGATGAAGGTGCTGGCGTGGGAGCAGGACCTGGTGAAGGAGAAGAGGAGGGCGACGCGGCAGAAGGAGAAGGCCTTCAGGATGAAGAAGGCGTACTACAAAGCCAGGCTGAGGAGGATGGGCGAGAGAGTGCCGCCGTCTTCCTCCAGCAGCAGCGACGAAGAGGAGAAAACGCCCGAGGCCACAGAATGAACTGTTCGTTTATTGCTGTTCTGTGGAACTGTTCGATTTTTCTACACCCAATTTGGGGTTTGGAATAGATCAGATTTCATTATTAGCGACGCCAACAGAGTAGGAATCCGGTTTTCAACCGCCACCCCTAGTCCACTGTGGTTGGTTCTGGTACCCGGTTTGACAACACAGTCGCAAAAAAACCCCCCAACAAACTCTTTAGATTCTCCTTTATACGTGTGCTTCTGAACCATTCGCTCTTGTGGCACAGATCTTCAGAGCTCCATCTCTAATGGGTTTTTTATAATGCAAAATGTAGATTCGGTCATTACTTTATTTCAACAGATGACGTCCGTTTTTGTAAAGCACATTCATGCCGAGAAAGCAAGTTTATCGTGTCCATCTTTTGGTTGTTGTCCGTGTCCACCTTGCAAATAAATTAACATTTTGCAAACATATGTGTCTGTAACGTCGAGCACGCGCCAAAGCAAACTCAGTCACGTACGAATAAGTCAATTCTTTTAATGTCCAACATTTTTCTTGATTTCCACGGCAACAGGGGAACAGCCGTCTCTGTCCCTCCATCGGAAAGGAAACATCAGGGCAGAATACATCCCATAGTAAACACACAAGTTACAAAGACAGTCACCAACCCTTTCCTGCAAGGTTCGTTTTTGTTTGCTTTCCCAGAATGAGCGTGGTCGACAGATCCGCATATTTACACCAAACATTCTCTTTTGTAGGTGTTTGCCGATGAGAACGCAAAGATTAAAATGAAAGGTTCTTTTGAAACAATGTACCACCGAGATGAGCCAGCGAAGCTGGTTTTAGTTTGAAATAATAGTTTTGACCTGTAAATTTGGATCTGGAGATCATAAAATTGTCAAAAAGAAAACGAAACAGAATAAAAAAAAAAAAATTATACAAGACAATGACTTGGCAATAAATTATGAATAAATTAAATCCTTGTACAAGTTAAACAGTTGATGGTGTGCGGACGCGTTAATGAATTTAAATGGAGCAGAAAATGAAAAAGGATCTTTAGACCTTCCCCCGGCAGCCGGTAGGGGGCAGTACTCCACCGCAGGACTATAGTCTCACACACACACACACACACACACACACACACACACACTAACCCTTGCTTACACATCCCAGAGATACCAGAGCAGAGATATTCTTCCCATCTGATGGGTCACATGCACGCCTCTCTCCTGCCCGCCTGCAGCTACATTTAGCACCATGATGTCACAGTCTAGCTTTTCTTTCCGTTCCGTCCGTCTAGGATTCGCTGGAGGGCGTGCACGCGATCCATCAGTTTCTGAAACCCTTGTTGTTCTATGATCCACACACTCATTCCAAAAACCCAGGGTTCTTTAATCCCTCCGACGGCTGCTTGGATGTGCCCTCATGTTGTAACTTGAAGGCCTGAACTGAGCACCGAGAGAAAAGAGATAGAAAAAAAAAGCCTCTCTGAACCACTTAGAGGCTTTTAGCACGAGGGCAACTGACATTTAATCTCTCCTGCAAACTGACAATCAGCACCGATCAATGAATACTGTTCGCTGGCGGCGACCTCAAGGTTCCTTCAGAATCACTGAGTTGGTTTGTAGTTGGCAAAATATTGGGGAAGAAATTAATCAAAGCCGACAATCACACCTTAAACTGCCAAAACCAAAGTTCAGCAGACAGAGAAGCAAATACTTCAAGTTTGGACATTTTGGTTCATAAATAATTCAAAATCATCAGTAAAATTAGATTCTCAGTCTGATCATTTGCGCAGGTACTGAAAATCCCGTTGAACGTCTGTCATTCGGCAACCATGCTTGTTAGCATCAGTTCTGTAACTGGGATGGCTGAAAACCCCTGATTAACGCTGCTTTCTGCAGCTTCCCTCCAGATGTTCAGGGTTGACATCAATAGCAACGTTCAGATTCAAAAGTCCAGCGAACAGAACCGCTTGGACTCATCTGCAGCTCTGAGAGGCGCCGCGTGAGCGGCTGTTCTAAACGAGCCTGCGGGATGCCTCCCTTCGTGAAGCGTTCATACTTTGAGGGATGGACAGATAATACAGCCTCGTAAACGGAGGCAGGCAGGCAGCGTCTGACCTTCACCTGCCACGCCTCCGGGGCAGGAAACGTATGGTTCTATTATCAGTGGACTGATAAGGCCTGGTTCAAGTTGAGACACACACACACACACACACACACGTGCGCGGCAGATCACAAACTGATGCAAATTCATGACAGAGTTAAGGAAGCTTCATCGGTCGAACCATCACACGCAGGTTCGGCTTAACCTTGACAATCGAATCTCTTCTATAATAATTCATTCCTCTATTTACAATCATTTTATCTCGCTGATCTGATATATCTCCTTCACCCAGGTCTCGCGGTTCTCTTAATCTCATCAGCTGCTATTGCCAGACCCCCGTCGCTATTCACAAAACCGATTCGTTGAGGAAAATTTCCCAGGGAAACTTGTCAGGGAGGAATTTTTCATTCTTTTTTTTTTTTTTTGCTTTTTTTGGCTTTCAACATTACAGAGAACAACCTTCTCTCTCAGCACAGGACTCCGCTCGCACCAAAAGTCACTCACAAACCAAGCTCGCGCAGTCAAGCGTTTTTAAAAAAAGGAAACATCACGAGAGATATCTTCCTTCTCTCCAATGTAAAAGATAGAAAATGTAAAAAAAGCTATTTACAGTCATTGTTTAAGCCTAGATGGAGCTCGTTTTGTGAGGGGTCCTTTAACAGTTTGTAGGTAGTAGCGGTGGTTGACTCCTTGTCCAGAAACATCAGAGACGTTTATAGGCAGCGGGAAAGACTCTATACAGTCAGAAAAATGCCCAAACATCCTCCGTCTGAAGTTGTCTGCCTTTTCTCTTCAGTCTCAAGAGGGATTCTAGTCCTCCGGCGGGCCTCTGAACTCGTTCCTGATGTTGCAGCGACGTCCAAAGCCGTCATCAAGACTGTCCTTCGCTTCTGTTGGCTCTGTGGGAAAAAGGGAACATGTGCTTTTTTAATCACTGTTGCCAAAAACAATAGCAGGGAGGTCTGTTGGGAAGGAGGGGGGAAAGGCACAAAGACGCAGGGAAAACTTACTCAGAGTCGGGGGAGACCTCGGATATGCTGTGGGAGGTGGTGGACTGAGGTGGGGGGGAGGAGGAGGGAGGGCCGCGGGCGACCCGTTGGGCCCTGGGCCGGAGACCGCAGGGGGCGTGAGAACAGTGGAATTGAAGGAGGCCAGGATGGAGGAGAGGATATCCAGGTGTTCGCTGGATGGCTGACGAGCCAGAGGGTTGGACCCTGGCGCCTGGGGGACAGCCTGAGCCGGGTACCTACACGGAGGGCCGGAGTCCAGCCGCCCCCTGGCCTGGCCTGAGCCAGGGAGCTGCTCCTGCTGCGGCTCCTCAGAGATGGGGGGAGGCGGGGAGGCGCAGGAGGAGAGAGGCTGGTCAGGGAGGGAGGGCTGCCGCGGGGGCAGGCTGCGGAGCCACTCGCGGCACGGCGGCGCCTGGGCCCCTCCGCCGTTGGTGTCCAGCTGCTCTCTAGACCTGCTGCTTATCAGGACGCCCCCCAGGTGCTCCCTGGAGGAGGCCTGGCGCCGGCCCAGTGCGTTCAGCTGTGACCTCGACCCGCTGAGGTATCCCTCCGCCCCCGCCCCTCCGTTTGCGCTAATGTCCTCCCTGGAGGCATGGATGCTGCCCGTGTGGTGGTTGTCCAGTCGTTCCATAGATAAAAAGTTCTCCCTGGACGATAAGGCTCGCTGGTGATCCAGCCCCAGCCCCCCAAGCCCCACTCCCTGCCCCAGGCCCAGCTCCCTCCTGCGTGGTAACAGATCCAAGTTATCTCTGGAACCACGAGAGTCCAGGCGGTCCCTGGACCCCCCGATTGTCTGTCTCCCGAGCGGGTCCCTGGACAGCTGCCTCCGGGTCAGAGAGTCCAGGTGCTCCCTGGAGGAGTAGCGAGAGGCTGGCTGGGACAGGGAACCGGAACCTCCACCAGCGGCAGCCGTGGCCGAGTACATGCGACCGTACGAGGCTGCGGGAACTCCCCGATGGCCTAACGTAGAGGTGCGGTACCAGTTGAGCTCACTGGGGGCCCGGCCCTTAGAGGAGAGAGCCTGGAGTGCTGGAGGACAGCCGAGGCGGTTCTTCAGGATACCTGGGACGACACAAAAAGACAGTAAAGAAGCTGCAAGGAAAGTGAAGGAGAGGAACTAAAGCATGGTGCGTTGAAACCCTCTCCGTGTCAGACTGCGCGTTTGAGCGCTTCCCTCACCTTTGCGGTGCTTATGCGGCTGAGTGAGATTGTTCTCATCCCCGCTGGTCAGCGCCGCATCCGTCTGGTTGTTGTTGGCTGCGTCCTTGCTGTAGTCCCCCCCCAGGGGGCGTTCCGACCCCCATTTCTGCATGGTGTTCATCTCGCCCTCCTCCAGTGCTGGCCAGTAAGAGAGCAGGTCATTGCCATCCAGATCTTTCAGACACAGAACAAGCATTCGCTCATCAGTTATCTTCTAAAGACCCTTGAAGTGGACGGAGGGTCCGCAGGCAAGCATATTGTGCCGTCATCCAACGCTGTCGTCGTGGTGACGCTTCCTCAGCAGTATACATATCTTGCCCAGTCTTCTAAAACTACCCATTCTCCCCTGAATTGATCCGTGTTTTGATGCTCACACACAGCATTTAGGCGCCTATCAACCAGCCGACCTTTGGGTATAAAACCCAAACGTGTCAGCGCCGCTCCACGGCTTCACTTTGATGATGAATCGATTGGTTTCCGCTGACCATCCAAATCCTCTCCACGGAGATTATGGGATCTAGCTTACTTAACACCCTAAGAACAAAATGCTTCAATTGATTTCTTTAATTTCCATGTGGCCTTTTTTTGTTAGTGACACATTCTTTAGAACCTAATGTACGGACATATAATGGGGATCTAACCAGGCAGTGGTACATTTTCAATTTTCTTCCTTCTTTTCCATTGTCCGTGTTCTCCACTGCCTAAGGGTCTTTTAAACAAGTGGCTTTTAAAGGCGAAGCCTTCCTTTACCATTGGTGCCGTTCTGGGCGGGCTCAGTGAGCAGCCGCTCGCCATGGTTGGACCGCTTAAATCGCCGCTGGATGCGCCCACGGAGTCTAACGTTGTCCTCGCTCTCGGAGGACGGGATGGAGAGACTGCGCTCCTCCTCCATGGATAGGTCCGAGTCCGAATCCGAGTCCTCGCCTGGGTGAGAAGAAATGCAAATAAATGTCGCTCCTGCGGGAAGAATGAGCAGCTGTGTCCCCGGGGACACGCGGCTGTACCTCCATCCCTGTGGAACATGGCGACGTCCAGGTCTGTTGCCCCCGTGTGGACGAGGTTTTGTTCCAGCGTCTGACGGGCCAGGAGATTTTCTCTAATGTGAACACAGCATAGAAGTAATTATACACACATCTTGTACAGCGCAGTGCGCACAGGCACACACACAAAACCAGGATAAGGGAATCACTGAGGCATGAAGACACTAACAACCACTTTCAGAATACATTAGTGTTGCTCTATATACACAGTACTGTACACTCATCTTCATCTTTCCTCCACTGACCCACAAAACACAACAGGGTCTAAGTGCTGAGGGGATTTCCTCCCTGAAGTACCGTCAGTCGCGGAGAATCCCGACCTGATTCCAAACTGGGCGTTAAGGTTGTTTTAATACTGTGATGACGAAGCTCTGAGTAAACTGTTGGGTCCCTTCCAACACCTGCCAACTGGTGATGAAATGTTTGCCTATTTACATACCTGGCAGAGCTGACAGAGGAGACGGTGGACGTTCCCAGGGTAATGCGATGCAGCCCGCTCTGCTCCAGCAGAGATGCGTTGTGATACGGGTTCTGAGCCTTGAGAATAAAAAAAACAAACAAAAAAATTACAACACAGTTTTAAGATGGTGCCCAAAACCTAGCATGAATTCTAAGTGGGAAAACACAAAAGAATATAAATGCAGCTGGTCTGGCGGAACCACCACAGTCAGAAAGAACGTATTTTTCATTGAAAGACAAGTGAAAGGTTGCCGACAGATGATCATTTATACTCAGAAGCCTGTCCCAACACAGGTTTGCTCAGATACAGAGAATTTGTCCTGGATGATTTATTGATGGACAGAGGTTAGGAAAATATGTAGGAGGGGGTTAAAAAGCAGAATAAAAGATGTAGGAGCACACAAAAATAAGTTTGAGAGCAGGGAGCTGAGCGATGGACTGATAAACGCACAAGATGGAAGAGAAAGCAGAAACTCTGCCATGGTTGGTATCATATTTTATGTGGGTCAGTGGCAGACCCCGAAGGCAAAGGGATGGGAGAAATGCTGGACAGGAGAGATAAATGAATGGATGGAGGGAAGGTGGAGTGGAGGGCAGGAGGGCATTTGTGCATTTGCGGTAATGGAGACACCGAGAATGTGAACCTAAAAGAGAAAGAGGTTATAGTTTCATTAACTCACCCCATTATTATCACGCAATCATGTTTTTAGAGGTCATTTAGGATAAAACACTATTTATCTATTCAAATAAAGGTCACAATATCAGATGACAGGTTCAGGCTGAGAGGAGATGAGCTGTTTTCGGATTTCCTGGATTTAGAAACAGCTTGTGTGCGAACTCACGGCGTTCTGTGGTGGTCTTGGTGGGTCTTCTCCGGGAGTCTTCTTACCCAAACAGGCAACTCGCCACGCCTCCTTAAACTCGGTGTTGAAAACAGTGAAGACCAGCATCACACACAGACCCTGTGGCAGAGAGCAGTGACAGGAGGGACACCAAAAGCAGATCAAATGAGGCTCGATTCTCCTCAGTCGCCCTGAAGTTGTAGCTTGATAACTGGTGGACTGTGACCTGGACTCAACCACTGAGGACTGGGACCAGAATCCAGTTTTTATCACTGTTGCAGGTTGCAACACCTTGAAAATACATTTCGTTCATACCTGCAGCAGACAGAGGACGTTAAATATGTAGTAGAAAGCCAGGACGCTGTTGTTGACCGCCATCAGACCACAGAGCCAGGTGGAGGTGGCTACCAGCAGGAGCAGAAAGGCATCTCGAATGGTCCCACTGGGGGGAGAGAGACAAAAAGACACGTGAATTAGATCCACCAGGACAAAAATCATGCAACAATCCACACCACTAGATTCCTGCAATTTTCTAAAAACACACACAAACATGAAACAACATGATAGCCAAACTGGCAACCCTGAACGATGAAGAACTTCTGACGATGTCACACAACAGGAAAGTTGTGGCTGCGGGTTTGTAGGTTATCATTCACACGTTGTGGTGATTAACCATGCAGAGTCAGCTGACAGTTACGCTATGCTATGGTGTTCATTAAAACATCGCCTTCGGAAGGACTGTCCGGAAAGGATCATTTTTAGCAGCTGGTACTTACATAACAGGCAGTTTCTTGGTCTCCTTCTGCGAAGGGCTGCAGGAAATCTTGGCTACTATCATGAAAATCCCCCCGTTCATCTGGACAGAGAAGCATGAATGAAATAAAAGTTGTATAAATAATTCTGTGTGGTTCATTTGAAAGAACGTATTGGGATTTTTCAAAAGGAGAGATGCATGCTTTGTCCGTTAGACAGCTATTACCAGTATGACGATGGCAATGGGACCAGCAAAGCTCCACAGCAGTTTGTCATAGATGGAGATCCAACAGAAGTCTGGGTTCCCGTAACCCTCTGGGTCCAAGCCCACTGCCAGGCCTGTGACGAAGACGCAGACAGTCAGATGTGACAGGAAAAGCTTCCGTTCCAAACAGAAACTTTCCAGGAAGAATACGACGTAATTATACGTAATTATCCGCGTCCGTGGCAGGAAAGCTCAGAGACATGACAGATCAAGTGCTGATTAATTCTGTGGGGGTTATTTTTAGTTAATCATTATTAGAACATTTCTCGGGATAAAAAAAAAACATGTATTAGAGGCAAATCTTTCCTGAGAGGCAGCGTAAATTACATGTCAATAGAGATGTCAATACGCTGCAACCAACAAATAAAAGTACAGAAGGTCAATACCAAGAACCAACAATTATACCAATATCTATATTAGCTGGAAGCCAAAATCGAAACCTTTTTGTGAGATTTTTTTACATAAAGTACCACAATAAAAAAAACTGAAACAAATCATGAAAGTAATAGAGAGGAGTGAAGCCCTTCTATAGAGGGCAGTCTGATGAAAACGCCTCTAGGCTTAAGGAAAAAGACATGATGTGGTGTGTGTGTGCGTGTGTGTGTGTGTGTGTGTTCTCGCTTAAGGCAAAAGTAAGACAGCAATCGATTCTGCGATTGTGTGTGTGACAGATAAAGGAAATATGACAACATGTAAAAGTCAAAATGCGTGGAGAAAATGTAAACATAGGGAGAGAGAAAGAGCAAGAGAGAGAGAGTCTAAAAAAAATTGCCTGTGTGTGTGTGTGTGTAGATACTTTGTGAAATATAAAAATGCCACTGAAGCCAGTTTAAAGCATGAGTTAATAGGATCCCTTATCACCACATCCAGACTCACTGTCTCTCTGTGTGTGTGTGTGTGTGTGTCGTGCTTGCGCGGGTGCAAACGCGCAAGCGTGCGCAGGTGTGAGGAGACAGCTGCCTCTCCGTGACTCTGACAGACGTCACGCACACACGCGTGACTAACCTGTGATGATGGCGGGGACGCCCCAGCCGATGGCTGTAGTAGAACCTCATGGCGCCGTAGTTGATGTTGCGTTGCTCGGTCTGCATGCGGTAGATGTGAAGGCCCTCCACAAACATCCAGGCAAAGGTGGACATGAAGAAATAATGCAGCAAGATGGCGACCACGGTGCACAAGAACTGGAGGGAGTGAGAGGGTGAGAATAGTACATAATGATGTTTATTCCTAAAAAGCAACAATCTACACTGATTTTGACAGGAACAGATGTGACAACACGGCATGAGACAACATGTGACAACACGGCATGGAGTGGCGCTGAACAGTACACATCACTGAGGCAATTACACACCTGACTAACGAAGGAATGAATGGCAGCAGATCAAATGAAACCACCGAAAAAGCTCTAAGCAACCGATGTCAACAATGCTCAGAGTCTCTGCTAACACCCAGAGGTGTTTTACTGAAGTGCAATTAAAGGTTGGATTTAAACAATAAACACCGTCCTCTCTCTGGGGTAAAAGTAGTAGAAGAAGAAGATGTCAGTGATCGTATTTGATGGCAAAGGGAAAAAAGGCAACAAAACAGAGATGTCAGGGGAATCGCCATCCCAGTTCAAAGCAGGCTGGGAATCGGAATGGCCCCTTTTCATTTTTCTCTTTATTTTTCAAATCTCTATTAAAAGCACAGATAAACGTCTGATTTCCGACAAGCCCCACACTTCAGAGTGTATTCTATCAGGAATCAGTCACAACATCTTAAAGCTGGAGATAAACTTCAAAATCACTTCTGTCACCTCAGTTGCCGCCTGGGTTGATGTTAATTCTGAATGTCCTGATGAATAATTCACGATATTTGCCAGACAGTTTCCTGACCAAATAACCCCAGGCCACATCCAAACACACCAAGAGGGTTTGATTTGACCTCTGGGACCTTTTGCTCGTCTTTCTTGTGACACATCCAGATATGGTTGTCAGTGTTTTGGGAAAACTGCGAGGGTGTCTCTCAAGGGCAAAAGTGAAGCTAGAACTAGAGGGTGCACACAAAATCTCTTTGTTGGCAAGAGTCAGAGGCAAAAACACAGTCTTTTAACAGTGACAGCGAGAAAGAATGAGCTAATAACCATAATTGTAGACTTTTGTCTTGGAGAGTTTTTATCTGGTCTCAGGTGATTACGCCACTAAAATGATGTAGGACAAGAACTTTGCCAGTGGGTCTCTGTTGGTCTACCTTTAAATAATCCACACTTTTATCCATTACCAACCTCCTCTTCTCTACCCTTCTCTCCTCTAAGCTCATTTATATAATATTGAATGACAATATAAAAAAATAGAAATGAGAAATTAAATTAAAGAAAAAATCCTGACAAGCAGCCAGCTTTACATAAAGATTGACAAGGACACAGCCAGACGTTGAATTTCACACTCCCACACGAGCAAACAAACGCTCCATCTATGACAAAAATGTTTCATCGTGCCCATAAAATTAACAAAGCTGAGCAAGTGTGTAAAAACCAGCCTGCGCAACCCTCCGCCGCCAGCAGTGAAACGCTTTCCCAAGCGTGAGGTGCAGGATTTAGAAAACATACTGCTGCGCCAAAGCTCACCAGTCGATGTACAGTCCACTGTGAGCAGACTTAGTCCAGAATAATTGGATTTCGTGCTGAGTGGGCACATGTTTCAACACCCAGTTAATAGATCTTTACTGTTTAAACGCAAGCACGTTTGAGTGAAGGAGGCAGGAAAAAAGAAGACTGTCTCCATGGAGCCTGTCTGGACAACTTGGTAATTAGTAATAATCATAAACGGTTGTACAAGAGGGCACGTTTACCTGCTGCTCAGTCTGGTTGATCCCCAGGAGAAAGACCAGCTCAGACAAAAACATGGCCGCTGCTGTGTTTGAGTGGATGCTCCTGGTGTTGGACTTGAGGCCTCGCAGGCAGGACAGCACCAGGACGGTGAGGATGAGAGCCAGCATAGACAGGCACAGGGTGGAGTAGGTGACCAGGGCCAGGGTCTCCAGGTCGCCCTCCAACTGCTGCTCGCAGAGAAAAGAAGCCGGGCTCAGGCGGATCTGGACTTCAGAGATCTGGTTGGGCGGCTCTGCGACAGACCACTGACCTCTCTCTGCGAGCTGTCCATCAACACTCCAAAAGTTCCCAGTCTCTGGCACTGACAGCGGACATGAGAGGTGTTCCTGTACACGACCATGCAGTCCCTGACCGTCCAGCATCCCCCCAAATCATGCCTGCAGGCAAAGAGACGGAAGAATGACAAGACAGTAAAGGATTAACCTATTTTTTCTGTATGAGGACCAAAGATCTGCTGATAAATGTCTGCTAATAGTGAAACGACTGCAGCTGTGTATTCGCTTTGGTCGCTTTGTGCGTCTTCATTGTGTGGCTCCGGATGGGTGGATGCTTTAAAACAAACACCACAGAAAATGTTTTTTTTCTTTCCTCCACAATGTTCTGCATCAGAGTGGTTTTAATTTACCTCTGTTTTATTTGATCGGTCCGGGTGGAGTCTTTTTATGGTTTTATTCTTACTCTACTGAGCTCCACAACTTGAAATTTAACTTTCAATTTGAAATTTACAAAGCTTGCTTGGCTGCCGACATGCAAACTCGCAGACTTTGGGCGCCATCGGCACTCACTGGCTGCTGTGGTTCCACTGCACGCACAGCGGTTTGCTGCGATTGGCCGTCTCCAGCAGCTTGAACTCAAGCAGGACGGGCTGGTCCAAGTGTCCACTCACAAACGTCTCATTGTTGAAGACGGAGATGCTGACGACTGGGGAGTTCATTACTGGATGTCGGGGAAGCCTGAAGGAGAAAAGCGACAAATTTACAGCACATTTATTAGGGAGAAAGTAGAAAGGGATGTTTGGCAACACTGGGATGAGCAGAGAAGAAACATGTTAGAATGGAAAACCGGCTAAAACACGCATCAGCTTGAGGATGCACCAATGGATGAAATTTAAATACTTTCAAAACTAAAGTGATTTCTTTGTTGTTCAGAGGATGACTGTCCCACCTCACTCCTCTACGGTCTGTGTGGTACTTGGGAGGGAGGGCGGCGCCCAGACTGCGATAGATCAACAAGATGACTATGGTGATGGGCTGCTCAGGCGCCGGAAGCGCACGTCTGGCTGATGCGTACTCCACCGTCTGATTGGTTGACACAGTGATGGAGGCGGGGGGCTGGCTGTGATGGGCTATAAGAGGAAGTTGGTTAGAACACTCTCCTCATTTCAGCTGTCCTCAAACTCATTCCAGAGTGGCGTTTCTCACGTTCTTTGTCCGTACGCTCCTTTTCCTTCCAGTGGTGCTGCTGCTGCTGTCGCTGTGCCACGAGGGCAGCGGGGGGCATTATGATATGTGTGTAAGGGTCCCATGGAGACTGACCCCGGAAGATGGTGGTGTGGTATCGCGGGAAGCGCCGGCGCACGTGGGTCTGGGTCTCCACGCGGTCGAGGTTCATGACTGGGGGAAAGAAATAAAGCGCACGTGAGAAAATGGACAGAACACAACTGATAGGGCCTATAGGCTGAGGCCTGCTTAAAGTCCTAAAAACACTCTGAAATACAACAGTTGCCATTGTAAATTTGGACTGAAAGGTTAATATTATTTATAAAATACAAACATGTTCCTTCAGAGGAGATACCAGAACTGTCTGACTCAAAAAGCCATTTATTCTGTGGGGGTTTTGAAGTGTGACGAGTTAATATAAAAACAAATACAGAAAAAGGCAAAAGCAGAGCCACTGACCTATTATACCGTGACTAACAGGAAATAAATAGTCGATGTCGAGTGGTCAATAATGCAATAACACTTAATCCAGACAACAGAGCAGAGAAAAGCTCAGAGGAGTGAGCCCAGCGAGCATTTTTAGACTTTAGGGGCACGTTATGTTGATCTAGACTAAACATGCTGTTTCATTCAGAAAATTCCTTTTGCAAAGCAGTCCGTGGACACCGATACGAAGTAACTGGATGTGTTTTCAAGGGTAACAGATGGTTGTGAGTCAGGTCCACCCGTGTCCAATCCCCTCTAGCTGAGAGCAGTATCTCTCCGTGTTGCAGGCGCCTGTGTGGGAGTGTAAAAATTATGCTTTGACTGTCTTTTCTATGCCTTCTGCTTTCATTATTACACTTATCGCTCAGCTCTCCATGTCAAACTTAGCATTAAGGTTTCACATAATTTGAGGGTGAAATTTAAACATTTGCGATGACAAACGTGTTCAGAAGAATTGGGAAAATTCAGCCGTTCTCGTTTCCCAAATTTAATTCAGTTTGGGTGGTGAAAATTACTGCTTGCTTTTTTCTTTTTCCTTGACTAGCTGCACCACTGTCAATTATCCAGCAGATGCAGCGAAAGGAATTACTTCCAGAAAGCTTCATCCACGCATACAGAAGCTGGTTACTAACTTCTCTCATTTTGACATATTTTTTGCCAAAAAAATAAGAAATTTGCCAAAAAAGCTGTTGTAAACAAACTGAAAAACACAATTATAGTGTCTCTAGGATGTTGTTTCACAACACCTACAGGTAAAAAACAATTAAACAAGGAAACCGTGGAGGTACAGTTTGCTGAGTAAACCAATCTGGCGCGTCTCTAATGTGTCTCTTCCTGTTTATTTGTGTGCTTTCTGATCTGTGTTTGTAGCATCTGCATATCTGAAGGATGCACGCTGGCCAGCTTTCCGATGCTCGAGGGTATTTGAAGAGTGTGTGTGTGTATGTGTGTGTTTAGGGGTGTGTGAAATTCATCTGTGTGTTGCTGCCTGCCAGCGCTCTGGCTGTGCAATCCTCGTTTTCATCATCCTTGTGCTTTTCATGGAGTTCTTGTAGATGATTTTGTCTACATCAGCCGTGATCCTCTGCATTATGAGACAACCCAGCAAACCGCCTGCGAGGGTTTAATGGCTGTCTGCTCTCTGGTGGCGTCGTTAAGGGGAGCTAGAACCTGTTTGGGTGACTCTGAACTCACCCAAGTTTGGAGCAACCAGCGCCACTGGGTTGAGGTAGGTGAGCTTCATGTTTTTGGCCAGGTTCTGGGAATACTGCCGCAGCAGACCCGTCAGCTCGGCTGGGCCGCCGCCCTGGATGTGGTTCTGGCTCTGAATGAGGGCTCGCCACAGCCCAGAGGTACCGGGACCCAACAGCGCGCTGCAGGCCCGGATAAGGTTCTGGAAACAGCGAGAAAAACAAGAGACAATTAAAATTTGGGAAAGAGTGCTTTCTTTTCCTGACACGGTAAACTGTCAAAAAAAACCCCAAAACAGACATAAAGCTAAAAAAGTAAGCGCCCTATGAACAACAGTGAGTTCTTTCCCTTTAACAGGTATTAAGGCAATAAAGAGGTTTCAGATGGCAACAATTGTAAACAAAAAAGGAGGAAATAAGTTTTCAATGAAGTATTTACTTCGGATGGATGGAGCATCCAGTGATGCTGATTACAGCCACGTGTAATCTCCCCCCAAAAGCTCAATGTAAAGCCTTAGATTATCTCATCTCTTCTTCATCCTGTTTATATATACGCCCAAAACTCCCTTCATTGTATTAGAACTATAAAATCTTAATTTTTTTTATTAGATCTTGCTTTTGATGAGTAAAAGTTGAACTATTTTAACCCATTTTCCTACCTTAAATTCTATTTCATCCCATTTTACTGTTTTTAGTGCAGTTTTTATATTTCCCCTTCTCCTGGTGCGTTTTAGGAAAGGTTCTTCTTAAAGTACAGACACATCCTTCTCTCCGTGTGTGCGCCTCACTGTGTACAGGTCATACATAGTAAACTACTCTCATAAATAAATACAGGATTCGAAATCAACCCCATTTCTAAAGATTAACTAATTAATTTAGATGATCGTGTATCCAATAATGTTTCTTCACTCTTTATCCCATTTGTAATTTTCGTGTCACTATTAAATCTCGGTTCCTTAACGTCTCTCTTTTTGGCTCTAGTTGAGGTTGAAAACTGAAAAAGCAATATAAGAGGTCAGTGTGACTCCAGCAAAAGCAATAAAGCGTTTTAATCTCTCCTGATTCTCTGGGGGGAAAATATACAAGAAAAAGTTTCAAATAAAAAAGGGAATTATTTACGGTACAGCGTAGAGGTCCGTGTTTAGTGTGAGGAGGATTGTGCCATTATTAATAAAAGTACCAAATCCTGAAGACGGTGCAGAGAATCTTAGAAAAGTAGAGGTGTGTGACAAAGGAAAATGGACTTGATAACCAAAAAAAGATGCAAATGCAAAGCTTTTGCGTCTGCGTGGTCCAAACTGCTGATGCAAACATGAAAGAACAGACGAGAAGAAGACAATTGACGGCCACTCTGTCATGGAGAGGAGAAAAAAAGTGTTGACAGCAATGGAAGGTAATAAAAGGGGCAGCAGATGACAGGATTATAGAGGGAAGAGGAGGGAAAGCACAGGGAGCTGCAGGAGCAGTAGCATGGATGAGAGGTTGGACCATGATGCTGCTGCCATCAGCTCAGCAAACAGATTCAACTGTTCACAGCAAACAGTAACACGCTTCATATCTAAAACCCGTTCTTAGTTTTCCTCTGGGTTTTTTCACACCGCAAATGGAGGGATGTTGTTGATGAGACACGCTCCTGGAGCTCCTCTGCACGTGATTTATCAGGATAGCAGATTTGCATCTTCCTCCTTTTATCCCATTCAACCCGATGTGACCACACCTTCTTCCACGTCTACTATCTATTTCTCTGCAACCCCAGGATTCTGCTACTGCCGCTTGGTTACTATGGTGACCGAGTTCTCCGCAAGCTGATCCAAGAACAGATGTTTAAATGGCAGTGAGGTGTAATACAAGGCTTAATATCCAGCTGGAGCAGTGGGCAGTGTGAAACTGCTGCGGGGGTACGCTCGAGCTGCATCTCCAGTGACCCCAGATGAGAAAAAAAAAAAAAACCAGACCCTGAGGGTCAGAGGTTAAAGAGAGAGCCAACGGAGGTATTCGTTCAGCCAGACGAAAAAAAAATGCTGTTACTGTGGAAACTACTTTAGCCCACAGCAAACCAGTCATCTAGATCTTTGATTTAGGCCCGTTTGTGATATAGTCAGCTGTTAAATGTCAGGCAGGAAATGGTTTTCATTTCACTCGCTACAGGATGCCATTAATGCAACGGCTGGGTTGCTATAGCAACTGTCCTTGTTAGCCGAAGACAACTTGCCGGTTTCATGTAGCAATGTACTAAATTTGGTAAAACGCTCCCAATGTGACAGTTTTGATGATAATGGTGGAGTTCGTTAACGTGAGACGATAAATCACATTTTCTTGTACAAATGTATGTGTTTTAAATTGGAATTTTATATTAGAAAAGACAAAGGCTAACAGGATGGGGGAAAAAAAAAATCAATGAACTGGTGTGCCAGCATCCTTATTGTTCTGAGTCATAACATGAGCTGCACTGTGGGAATGCAGCATCATGCAACATTTATTAGGTCATGGATGTAATAGTGTCATACTGTGACAAAAGTATTATTTTACTTCCCCCATATCCTCTAAACTAAAACACGTTATTATAAACCAGAAATCATTCATCAATTCCAAAGGAGAAATCCGTATGAATGCGTGAGCATGCATTAATGCAAGGGTACATCCAAAACACAATGCCATTCCCCTGGAGATGAATCTTGATGTTAAATCAAGAAAAGAAAAAAACAAAAAACAAAAACGAATCACTCTGTTTCCATAGCAACCGACATTATCAATGACTAAGTCATTCTTTCAGCACTGCAGGGTGGGGGTAAATCTGCGGCAACTGTCATCAGGTGGATGAAGTCTCACTATTTCCATAAATTATTGAGTGCCTTATTAAATTCTTCTTCTGAACTGTGGAAAAATGATGAGAGCTCGAAACAGCTTCTAAACGGTTCCATTAAAGATTAACTAATCACCTGCTGGCTGCATGGACGAGCCAGGACTTCTTTATTAGTCCGACATGAGTAAAATCTCAGGAGACTTGACCGTTCAACACTTGGAAACGTCTTTGCCTCAGAGAGAGGAGTACATTACAGCAACCATATTTTTTATGCTATTTTAGTTATATTATAACCTCTGAATGGCCTGTGTGTGTGTGAATGGCCTGGTGAACTGTCCAGAGAGTGGATGAGTGGATGGATGGATGGATTAACAGATAGGTGAACTGTGCATTATTACAAGCTAAAACAAATAAATATAATAATGTAAATGGGTTTTAGCTTTCAAAATACTATTCAAATCCTTAGAAATTAAATGAATACATTACTGTTAGCATATAAATTTACTCCATTTCCTATGGACCTCTGCTGGTTTGAAGCCTGACACACTAGCCAGAAATTTGACACTGTAAAACTGTCAGTCACTTCTTTTTGATGCATGGATATCAAATCCTAATCAGCCAAATTTAGGATTTATAGCTTGACATATGAGACAGAAATTAAATAACCTTCTAACAAATACTTTTAAATGGTTCCGTTCCTTCTTAATCAGTTAATACAGAGCGATAACAGGTAGTGATGTTCTATGTTCTGCTGTTGGAGAGCAGTGAAGCCTCCCATGCTAGAAAACTACCTGTATGACACAAAGATACGCCATATATATCATATTTACTCATGTACGAGACTCCACGCAAAGGAATTTAAAGCAATTGTCTGCCCTAGCTGTAAATAAAATCCTTACACATCCCATCAATCGTAAAAATAGAACTTGTGAGGCTAATACTTTTTAAAATACAGCTGGTTGTTGAGGCTGTTTGCAAATGAATTGACTGATCTGTGTGATCTGGTAGGATTTGATTACCGGCACCACAACATTCAGCCTTGCACACTGATTGTATTCTGAACATCATGTAAATGAGAAACTGGATATTTTTTTTATTTCGTCCAGTGTCATCTACATATCAACTAAACCATAATACCTGCGCTCTCTCATGTTCAGACCACTTTTGCAAAGGATAAATAATTTTTCCATAAATAAACTGTTCCGCTGTTGCCAAAGCAGCTCTTAATCACCCATCTTTTTTATGGTAAGCTCTGTGTCCATATGTTCTACCTGCTGTCAGAGCGATGTCACGTGACAACGTGTTCCTCCTACCTCGTTGAAATATGCGTCTTGAGTGGCGGTGAGCCCGAAGCCACTCTGCTGGGTCTCAAAGTTCAGGAGGCGGGACAACAGTCGTTCAGCTATGTGCAGGTCATTGCCATAGAGCCGGGCGGTGGCCTCGGTGACGTCACGCAGCTGGTGGGCAAGTTTCTTCTCCATAATGGTGCTGAGCTCTGTCTCATTCCGCTCCAGAGAGTCAAGCTAAACAAGCAGACACGCAGCATTATTCAATATCTCACACCTGTAAACATCTTCTGGGGGGATATACCGCCTCGGGGTCACACCAACGACACACAACACACTGTATTATAATTCACTGATGTAACAGTAAAAACATAGCCTTATGTCTATACCCCCGGCACACTTGGTTAAGGCTAAAAATCAGCCTGGCTGTTGTGAACCATGAGGGAAGAATGAAGCCTTGAGCTAACGCCCGTCCTCTTCTTGAGTTGTTCAAAATAATTCCATTATTTTCTCTCTGTCATTTTCTGATGAAACAATTTACCTTGAACCAATTATTTGAGTAAAAGCTCATGGCTTTTAGCGTGTTGTGATGTACCACCAGTTGCCGGAAATCATGCTACAACATTAAGGCAGAGTTATACCTACATTTAAAGTCCCCCTGCAGCTATTTACACATCCTTACAGAATTGCTATTATCCAATTAAATTCATGCAAATTAGCAGATTAGATTTACTGCGGTAAAAGTAAACAGAGCACAGATCCGGCTACCTTAATGTCTAAACTGACAGCTGAGTGTTTGGTTTTTATAAATTGCTTTAGTAGATTTAAAGTCTTCACATACAGCAGCGTTGAGCTCCACAAACGGAGGCGAGGTGCAGTTGTAGAGTTCAGGCTCCAGCCATCCTCGCTCTACATCACAGTGTCTGATGGCTGCACCTGCACAGAGGAAGGAGTGTGACCAATCTGCGCGGTCCCGTCCAGGGGTGGAGACTCAAAGCTGCTCGAGTCTAGGTGTACCCACCGACAGAGCCTTTGGGGCAGGATACCGCCGCACGCAGGTGTGAACTTGGTCCGCGGCCACCAGATCCCCTGAGTGATGGTCTTGGGGCAGCCGTCATAGATGACTGCAGAGAGGACAGAGCAGCACTGAAAACCATCCACATTTCAGCTAACCGCACTAAAAGTCACTAATAACAGCTATATTTCATCAGTAAAGAACATAGAAGTGAAGAATTGCCAAAGTGAAAAGCCCACTCACCCTCGCAGCCGGAGTTTGTGACCTCAGCAAATGGGTTGTCGCATGCGTTGCACTGGCGCCCAATGACGCCAGGCCTGCACTGGCACTGGCCCGTCTCGGCGTCACATGACCGTGAGAAGGAACCCACTGGGTAGCAGTCACACGGGAGACAGGTGTCGGAGCCCCGAGGATGGTAATGAAACTCCTGCAAACATGCGCAAAATTCGGTATGCGTTTTGAAGACTTTGATGCAGCCCGCTCTTCCTATTGACCCTTCTCTGTGCAGAATAATAGAATTTCATGAAAAATGTAAAAAAAAAACAAAAACCAGCTCATCTGTGTGTAAGCGGAGCCCTGCGAGCTTAGAGGTCATGACCCTAACGCAGCTACCCGAAACATTTATATCACCTATTATAGTGATTGTTGTTCTTTCCTGAAACTGCACGTTTTAATGATGTTAAAATGTTAAAAGATAATAAACCAGAACTATGAACACTTAAAACAATTCTGCTGTAAAAAAAAAAACAAACCACAAGCAAAGTTTCATCTTTAGCTGTGAGAAGAAACAGAAGGAGATGAACGACAACACCTGTTTGTGTGTTTCCAGCTCACCTTGCAGTGACAGTGTCCGCTTGTCTTGTTACAGTTGGGGTCAAAGCCCTTATCTGTGTCACAGTCACATGGTCCACATGTCGGAGACCCCCACCAACCCCTGGGACACTGGTGGTCAGATCTGCCACGACAAGCACAGACGGAACAACAGCCCAGTGAGTGTGTGGATTCAAACAAACAAACGGGACACCGCGGCGACGCATCGTGACACAGACATTGATGTGCTCATCTGAAGGTGTGTGTCTGCGCCTGCGGGTGTGTACCTGTGTTGGCAGTACTGGCCGAAGTGGTTGTCCCCGCAGTCACAGACGTATCCGTGGGAGGAGCTGGGCTTCCTGTGACACTGAGCCTCGTTTTCACACGGATTCAAATGGCAAGCATCCGTGCAGCTTTTTCCGTAGTAGCCTGGGAAAGAGAGAAGAGGACAACAGATTGTGCAATTATGCACAAAGACACCCCGTAATTCATCAACATCGTTATCTATCAATTTACCAACAAGGTGAAAAAAACATCTACAGCGAGGGAGCGGTCTTAAGCCCACATTAAGGCGATCCATTAAAAACGTGGCTCATTATTATTTATTCTGACAATAATCTAAACAATATTCTAAAAAAAAACTCTTAATATATTAATACTGAATTCTGTAGAGAACAGAAGAATGGGAAATGTGTAGTAATATATTACATTTTCTCCAGAATGTCTCTCTCAGACATGAGTACCGCCTCTGTTGTTCTCTTTCTACTATAGAACAGGCCGCCTCCTTTAATTTCACAGCATCGACCAGAATGTCTATAGAGTCTGGGGTACCTCTTGAGCTTGTGGGTGTGTTCTGTGTGTGTGTGGGTGTGTGTGTGTGTGCTTAAAGCTCGTTCCACTGCTTTCACAGGTTGGTCAATAGAACCTATAGCACACTGTCTCTGTGGCCTTGGCTGCAGCTTTAGACTGACATTTTTGTGACTTCTGTTCAATTCATACTCCTTTCATCTGTGAATCCACTTATCTTGTGTTTTACATCGAATCAAAAGCACTCCGATGCGAGACGAAAGGCATTTGATTTGTGTACTACCCTTCATTATTAAGAGCATTATTGAAGATTGTGTTCCTTTATGACATCCAGCATCCATTTGGTTGAGTTTTGTGAGGTCTGATGTTTTATTTTGCTGTTTCATGTTTACCACACAGACAATGTTAGTATTTGAGCTTTATTTTTTTTACTGTACCTTCATTCATTGTTCTGCTGCGCACACACACACACGCAGACACTCCCACTGATCTTCTATCAGTCCTATTCAACACTACACTTTCACCATGGCAACTGCCAGAGTAGGGTGATGACAGGCCAGGCTGTTTTCAGACACTTACAATGGCACTGGCCTTGTCACAGCAACGCGAGACACCCAAAGAGAAAAGAAGCAGCGAGAACAAAGAGTTGTCATCATCGGTGTGTGTAGATTTGGTTTTCAGGGTAGAGATCCAGGAACTTGTGAAAAGTCTTCTATCTGGAGCAGCAAACCCTCAGCCTCACAGCTGAGTTTTATTGTCCTAAAAACTAAAAAAGGTGGTTGCTTCCAGAGATATGGAGATCACTGATTTCACCCTGAGTCAAAGCACCCTTGAACAAGCTGCTGAAGCCCAGACGGGCTTAGCCGCCTCTACCTGCTGTGGTCCTAAAGTCACTGAAACAGCTACCTAAACTGACTCTGACTGGATTGTGATGCAGAACACCTTTCCCCTGTTTCTCCCTCTCCCTTTCCCTCTCTCTCCATTCTCAGAGGACCTATTGGACTAGATTTAGCATCAGACAAACTCACATACACAGGTGCACACAAACACACACCGATGAAAGAGAATTATTTAGAGTGCACCTCTCCCTGATTTTCATTTTGCTACTGTTATTAAAGATTAATGTGATTTGTCTCCAGCAGCATTCATTGTAAAACAGTCTCCATTTTTAATGCTCATTTTGCTGATGAAAGATAAGGATCTGTGTGTGCGCACGTGCACGCCTGCATGCCCACGTGCGCGTCCAATCAGCTCAGTTGAAGTGTTAGCGTTAGCTTGCAGCCTTGTGTATACTGCTGGAGGGAGAGCACCACTTCTGTTGCTTCCTCTCTCATGCTCCCAAGCCTGTGGCGCTCTCACTTTTAGCAAACTTCACCCGCTCTCATGCCCGTTAAACTTCTCCCCTCCTTTTTAAAGTCATGCTCTCATGTTGAAACTTTGCAAACTTTCCTTTGATTTATCTTCTGTTTGGTTGAACGTGACACTCGGAGTGGAAGCTCGCAACGAGAGGACACATTTCCATATTGGGTCGCAGAGAGGAGACTAAACACGCTGCAAATATCTGCACAGGCCTTCAAAGAGTCTTCTCCACCCCAAACCAAGCACCATCTACGCTTAGGTAGAAATGTATGTGTTAACCCAACAGATCTGGTCATCCCAATTCCAAAAATTGAATATTGATGTGATTTTTATGGTTTTATTATTGGGATCTGTGAAGATGGCACAAATGTAAAATCCTACTGTTTGAACACTAGTTTCTCTTCCGTCATCTCTGATTGGTGAGTTTAGGGCGTTAAGTCAATACCTCTGAGAGCAACTGGAATTAATCACAGCTAATAAAGAGTTTTACCGGCCACTGAGCGTATGTTATCGTTTCCTCTGCCTCCGTTGCCGCAGATCTATTCTCCGCCATGTCAACAGGGGTTTCAGGCTGTTTGATTGGGCTTCTTTTTCCCGCAACCTCTTTCTTTTCTTCTTTCCTCCTGCCGCAAAACTTTTAGTGTTTATTTGAGACTATTTCTGGCCCACGCCTCTTTCTCCTCATTAATCATTAATATGTTCCCTCTCTCTGTTCCCCTGTTTAATTTTCATCTTTCTAACATCGTCTATTCCACACTTGTCTATATGAGTTCCATCTCCTGCACTCTTCTCTCCAACTTTTAATCAGGTTTATTTCCTGCTCGTTAATTTGGCCTCGTTATAGTCACCTGACTAAGGAGAATTTAAAAGTTTGCCTGCAGACAGTCTCTCCCTCGCAGTAGATGAGGCCTCATTATACATTCCCAAATATCTGTTTAACCCAGTTAGAGCACTGGCTCACAACCGAGACGTGCCCACATTATAATGATTTCCTTTTTTCTCTCCGCTAGATTCTCCTGCTCACTTGAAAGGTTAACAGATTCAATTTAAGTTCAAACAGAAACAGAAAAGAGCTCTTGACCAAGACATGCAGCTGTTTTATTCACAAAAGGAAAGGATAATAAAATATTTCTGTTATAAAATCGTCTTTTTTTGGGCTTCCATCCCATTGTTGTTTCGTTAATCCCTGATTTGGGGCATATTCAGGGCCACGACGGAGCCAACAGAGACAACGAGAAGGGAAACGATCCGAGAGGAAGGTAACTGGAGCTCACCTGGATCGCAGACACAGGTGTGCCTCTCCCACTGGTCTGCACAGCGGCTGTGGGTGGGGCATGGTGAGGACACACAGTAGTTCCCCACATTACAGCCTGCTTCCACGTTGACTGTGCGGGTAGGGGGGCGCAGAGGCGGAGCATCTGGTCGCACACCCAACCGAACGCCCTAGCAACAAAAGCAGAGGTCTGCATGAACAACCAACATCTTAAACGCTTATACTTCTTCCAAGTCTTCCATCAATATGGATTAAAGCAAATTATTTCACCTGTATGCATCCTCGTATCCCGTTCTGGACCTTTCCCGATCCGAACACACCTCCAACATGGAGATGTTTCACCTTCAGACCATGAATTTCATTTCCCACTATCACTGTTCCCTACAGACAGGCGGGGACGGATGGAAACAGAGAGTATTAGTACCATTAACAGCTCGATAAACAAGCAGATAAAAAAACTGAGGGTTTTTTTTTTCTTATGGTTTAATCTCAAATCACCAAATCAGTCAGAAGAGTGTGAACATGAAGCAAAACTTTATTAAGGGGAAGAAATAATAACCAGCAATTTTTGTTCACTCAAGATGGCAACGTTGACAGCTTGCATCATCTGTGAAAAGGAAATCAGTGGGCCTCGTTTATCACAGGATCAGCCCCAGCCGGGAGGAAAAACACTAAAAGGGAAAGGGCGGAGTCCTGCTGATGATATCTGCACACGTGCCAAACATTCTCAGAGAAAGTGACAGCTGATATGAAAAACGCGTGTTTAAAATGGTTGAAGAGGAGAAACAGGGTGTGAAACAGGGCGTGCGTGTCCCCGTTCTAACGGAGCTGGCCTAGAATTCCTGTAGAACCATGTATGCAAGACTTGAAGGGTGACTCTGGAAATGGTTTATTCCCCAATGAGAAGTTTTACATCATTTTTTAACTGAAAGATGTGATTTAGTCCTGAAGTCGTAGACCATGCCAGAGAATTATTCCTATCCTGAAACATAGATGAATTACGTTAATTTATTTTATCTTTTGCAGGCTTCTCTTTCAACATTCTGGCAGAGGAAGATCAGATAACCAAGATTAGAGGATATTAAAAAGATTGTCCCATCTTCTTTTGTATCAAATGAGGTATGAAGCCAATATGAGTTTTCTAATGACTAACCATGAACTGCAGAGATGGAGAAAGTTGTTTTAATTCCATCAACAGCTCTGAAAATACTTTTTCTAATTTACAAATTGTCAAAAATGGCGGTGAATCTGTCTCAGTTGCTTTGATAGTGAACCAGCTACCGGGGAAAATTAAATCAGATCATTGAATCTAGAAAAAAAAATCAAATTCCTACAGTTTTTTTTCAAGGAATTTAAAGATCCTGCTGTCTGACAAAACAATGGTGAAAGGATAATTTTACCTGATAGATTCCGAAGTCGAGCCTCAGAGTGGCGACGTAGCGAGTCTCGCGGTCACTGCGAACGTCTCGCAGCTCCAGCTGGAGGTCGTGCCAGCGCCCATCTGCCACCAGAACCTGATCCAAGCGCAGCCGCACGGGCCTGGCCGCACCGCGGGTCACCGAGAATACCAGCTGACTGTTCACCACCTACAAGGGTGCACGGTGAAGCCAGGAAAGGGAGCGCAATGCGAAACGGAGGGAAAGGTGTGAAGACGCATGAGTCATAAAGACAGCGATACCTACATGCATACGCGTGTGGGTGGGAATGTGAAAATGATATATCTGCACTACAACCGCATTAAAAATGCAGTGGAAACATTTCAAGAGCAGCATTTTTCACAACGAATCTGATATTAAGGTATACGAAATATAAAACCATTGTTCAGAATGATTTGACAGACTCTTGAATAAATTCGTCTACTTGTTGGCCCACCTGGAACAGCAGGCTGGTGTACTGGCCGGCCTGAGCCTGCAGCAGCGTTCCCTCTCTGGATCGAGTTCTGAACACAAGGCCCAGGTACCAAGGCGTGGAGATGGTCACCTCGTTCTTCAAGTCCCACCACTGGACACTGTTGCCTAGGAAACGATGTGGGTGCGGCATCACTGGGGTGGAAGGTAAGGGACAGAATTTTAGTGACGGAATGGCTGGAGCTTTTTATTCTCACCCAGCGTGTGATAGTCTACAGCTGTGAAGGATCAGCACAGAGATGGAGGAAAAATAAACACTGGGAAGGACAGGAAGAAGCTGACATGTGCCCTGGGGAATTCTTTGAAATGAATGACAAAGCATTTCACGCCATTACTACACCAGGCACGTAAGCGGGTTGTTCATCTGAGAAAACCAGTTTAAAAATATGCTCCCTGGTAATTAATGAGACAGTCGTATATCTGCTTTTTGAAATAGAAGGCGAAAGATTTTCAGAAACATGGCGCCCCAGGAGTGAGATGAGCGTGCACACATTTAGGAGATTAGGATGGAGCCTCTCACCGTGGCTGCAGTCCTTTCCTCCATAGCCCAAAGGACAGTCGCAGAGGAAAGTCTCCCAGCCCACCCTGCACGTTCCGCCGTTCTGACACGGGTTGGAATTACAGAAGGGGGTTTTGGCGCTGCAGCCTACAGTTGCATGCAAAACCAAATGACACCGGTCATTAAAAGGCAAGAAAAGCTGGTAAATAACATATTTAGGTAGAAGGTTTATTCATAATTATCAACGTAATAAAAGTTGATATTTAATGTTCACGTGTTTTTGAGAAATACTCAGTGGTATCTGAGTATATATATATATAATATTGGAAATGCTGACCAGCAGTGGTTCCATTGTTGGCTATAAATCCCGCCAGGTCCAGCTGCTTGTTGTCGATGTGGAAGTCCTTCAGACAGCCGATGAACTCCCTACTGCTGAAGGGGAAGTTATCGGCGCCGTTGGGAACTCCACCCAGAAACAGCGGGCCAGTCAGATCCAGAGACCTGAGAAATGAGATCCAGAGGCCTCGAGTAAATAAAATGAATGCACCCATAATGAATACACCAGTACACCCAAGGGTGATGTGAAGTCAGACGAGGGTGTCAAAAACGATGAGGTCACAGCGAGCATCAAGAGAGCAGAGAAGAGAATGATGAGAAGCAGAGCGGAGGGAAATGGAGGGAGAGATGAGACATGTTTTAGCTTTATTCTCTGTCCCGCCTCTGTTGATCTGTGCTCTCAGGCAGACATTTAGCAGCCTAACATGATTAGCGCTCAGGCGTCCTCGGTGACAGCGAACGTTGTGCTTGTTCATGAGCGTCGGAGCTGGTTGTAAACAGACAGTCAAACACTGCAAGAAGCTGCTAAACTTTGACAAGGTCAAGCACCTAAAAGCACTAGCACGGATTAAAACCTTCGCTTTCGATGACTTTTTTAGTGTGCAAGAGAAAAGAAAGAGAGACAGACATAGACATGAATGTTAACAATGGGCAAAATGAGCTGACGAGTAATAAGCCCATTAGAGAGAGAGACAGACATGAAGAAGCATGAGGATGTCAGACAGTCAAGCCTCATTAAAGCCTCAGGTCGCTACAGTCACCTCATCAGCCACATCTGACATTCCCCAGAAATCCAACATTTCACTTCAAAATGGTGATCAATGCAGCAGCCTGTTTCAAACATGCTGGGAATTTGAAAGTATTTAATGTGAGTTAACGGACCATCTGGGGCTTGTTAAAACCGCCTTTATCCGTCCTAGCGGCTATTTCTAAAAGCAGGCCTAAAGAGAACAACGCATCAGTCGTTGATGTTACCACCGGAACCCATCGTCACTGTCAATCACATCATTATTGTAAAACTAATCAAATCCTCCACTTTTCTACTGACAAACGCTGGATTAGACTTATGATTTCAAAGAGGATTGTCACTGTCTTGGTGACAAGCCATCATACGCAGCACCTATTGGAAACCACGTCACCTTTCTCATTCTTAATCTTAATCGTCATAATCTCATGCATGGTGTTGCATCCTTGCAGCGGGTGAGCTGCGAATCCCTTCCCACCAGATCAAAGAACTGCTCAGCATTCGGCTCAAGCGTGACGACAATGGACCTGTCAGGAGCTTAAGACCCGACGATGTACAAAGTTAGTCCGACGTGTCTGTGTTGTGTGATCTGTGCATGTGACCACAATATCAGCAGAGTTTAAGGATGAAGGGATAGATAGACTGAACAGTGTTTTATCGGCCCAGACCTCCGATAGTAGCAGTGACAGTTTCGCTGTGGGTGGGGGTTTCGCGGTGAAGATGTCAGGAGTCCTTGATAGACAAGGTGGAGACAAGGTGATGATGGAGAAGATAAACTCACTTCTTGCTGCTGCTCTGTTTGCCCTGTGCGGCGCAGCTGTAATTTCCCAGCTGCGTACTGAAGCGGAGTGACAGGGCCGCATCGCAGTCGTCTACTCTCACCACGGCAATCTTTTCATCAGACGGACCCTGGGCCTCGCCGCCGATACTGCGCTTCGGCTGGATATAAACGCACCAGGAGATTGACTCAAGGACAGAAAAACCCAAAACTGGATTGCTTGTTACATGCAGGAAAGGCAGGATTTACAAAATATGTAAAAATATACAGTAGTTCCACAAAAAAATCAGACTAGTTTTGTGTTAGAAGAAAAGGGAAAACATTAGTCACACAAAAAACAAAGAATTGCACACGAGTGGGTCGTTAATAAAATGAGTAGTGAAAACAGGAGAAAATGGGGGACAAATAGAATGAAGGAAGTGGACACGTGTGCACAGACACACGCTCATACTCACATAGCGGGTAGTTGGCTGAAGAGAATGAAAGAACACGATGAAAATTAAAGATGTGCAGTGAGTATGCATAAATAAAATGGTGAGAAAATCAACGCCCCCGGAACGTGAACACAGTCGCAGCTCAAATCAGGTAGTGATTCAAATGCATAAAAGAACTATACACACAATTTAAACGGAAGTCGCTAAACATCGAGGGCAGCGTCATTACATCGACTCCTTCCTTGAACACTAAAGTCTAGCACCGCCGCAAAGACGCCATATAGACCCTAAAGTGCCAGGGGGGCTTTTGCAGGTGTGTTTTAGTGGCCGCGGTGCAAGATGGACGGCGTTTCGATTCATCCATTGGATGTCGCGCCTCTGAAATAAAGTCCCATTCTAGGAAACGAGACACAGTTTTTAAGCTGTCAAAGAAGCAAACTGATCCGCCCTCGGCCGTCTGCTTGACGTCAAAACATGGCCCAAATGGAGGGAAGAAACTGAGGATGTGAATGGTTGAGGCGACACTCAAAGTGGTGCTTGAGCCCACCTTGTTGTAGTAGTGAATGTGGACCGAATGCCAGTTCCCGTCGCTCACACCGCCAGGCAGGAAGGGAGTCACCTGAGTCGACGATTCACCTGTACCCAGGAGGACAGGCAGTCAAACACGATGCACCAAATTTAAATCGTGAACATCAATATTGGTTATTATTCCAGAGCTTTGGTACCTGTGGAATATTTGAGCACCACTTGTCCTTCTTGGATCTCCAGGGCAATGAAGTCGTGTTTTTCATTGAAGCGTCCATTATAGAAGAGAAGCCCGCTGTTCTCCAGGGTGGCAAATCTACGCAAAAGGGAACACAGAAAAGCACATTCAGAACCGGAAAAAACAAATCCATCACTTCCAGCACATCTCATCTCTGAAAAATATTACAAACAATAGTCTATTGGCACAAGCCTGAATGGCTAGAGCAACAGACGTGGAGCACAGCGGATGTGGATGCAGATTTCCGCCGTCCCTGCGGCTGCTGGGAGTCGTACAGTAGTCAGTGTTCCACAGCGAGGCCGGGGGGACGTGATTAGGCCAGGACCGCCGTGTTAACACAACCAGATCAAAAGCTGCGCTAGTTTCTGTGACTCTGCGGCACAGATGACAAATCTTTTTCCCCGGCAACACAAGGCAGGAAAAACTCCACTGCAAAAAAAGCAGATCATATTACCAGTTTTTGCTATTATTGGCTAATAATTCTTGTTAAAAATAGAGTGAAAGCTAGCTGAGGGATTTGACATCTGTCATGTTTGATGTAATCTCTTCAAGCCAATTCAGATACTGCACAGCTAGCATGACTGATGGTGCTGTTTCAATTAGGATGTTTCATGTCTGTTTTAAAGGCAACTGACCGCGTGAACGCAAATTCCTAATCTAGTTCCAACGAATACAGAGCAGCTGACCCGGCATGGGTTGGATGACACCATTTTGTCACATTAGAGACTGTCTCTTTATTGTGGCAACCTTGTACATCAGCCTTTCAACTACAAATGAAATCCATCACTAATAGCTTCGGGGGAGAAAGATGAAAAATAAACATCTTTTTACCAAAAAATGCTCGGGGAGAAGGTGAGCGACATGAATGATGATCGGCTTGGCTCTGATGTGAAAATTGGGACAAAGAATGTGGCTGGCAGCGAATTGGAAACAAAATTAAACACCGATATCGGGGGATCGGATGCTGAGAAACAGTGTGTGACTACAGATTGATGCAACAATTTCAGATGGATGGCAGGAACTCTGAATTGGACACTGGAGAGAACATCACAGTTTCTGTTTGAGTTTTACCGATCAGATGTTCCAGCTGACACCTTGTGTCACCCGGAGAAGCGAACCTACCCCACTAATCCGCCTCAGTGCTCATGCAGTGACTCGGCATCGCTAACGGACAATTAATCGATTTAATCAACCACACGTGATGCCTGGAACGCACGCACCGTGAAGGTCCACGGCACTTAAGGGTCACTAGACCAGCCTAGCAACAACCCCAATGTCACCTTAGCAACAATCATAAAATGACATCACCTGTGGCAACCAACCCATATTTCTTCTGGACCAGGGTTAGTGGCTCAGATGTAGCAGATGTTAAACTTAAGGCCTTAAAGGGTCAATGCAGGGATGATTTAAAAGGATGTGAGACAAGAAGGAAAGATAAGCTGAAGGACAGAAGGAACCTGCTACGCCGACAGATGAAAGAGGAGAAAGAGGCCAGAAAAGGCAGCAGGGAAAGCCAAGGGATGACAACATCAATCACCGAGGCTGGGATGAAATAAACCGATTAAGGTGAAGATGAGTGGTTCCACAAGAGGACCGGAATGGAAAAGAGTAAGACCTGTGATTACAGGACAGCACTGAGGGAAGGACGAGAAGGAAGGAACGCGTGAAGACAACAGATAAAACCGTCAATCCACTCACGTTAATGAGATGGTCAGGTGGAATCTCTGCCTCAGCCCGCGGAACATGGCGAAAGACTTGGGCGGGAAGGACCGGGCCGTAACCGCGCAGTACGGAGGCTCGTAGGCCCCTTCTGGGCACTCGCAGCGGAAGCCCCCTCTCGAGAGCTCCAGACACGTCCCTCCGTTGCGGCACACACCTGGAACACACCCGCCCTGCCGATGATCGAACTCGCAGCGATCACCTGAGGGTAAGAGCGAGATGTTTTCATTAGTCAGTAGGATACAATGATGATAAACGCTGATTAAAAGCGATGGCGTTCCTCGGTGTGCAATATTTGTGTTTATGCTGGCGGAAAAGGAGGGAGAAAAGGCTGACGCTGTTACTTTGGAACAGTTTGGAAAACCAGACAACACAAACAAATCTGTGGAAGAGAATAAACTGATTTGGCTGCCAGTCAAAGCGGCGCCTGTGCGAAGCGTCTCGGGAGGCAGAAACGCCCACACACCACGCACAGATGCACAGTCTCCAACATGAAAACGCTCGTAGGAGGAGACCAAGTTATCCTCTGTTTTTGGCTTCCACTTTTTTCCTTAAGCATATTCAGACCCACACACTGTCTGAGATCCAGCAGCTGCACGCAAAAACCCCGTCAGTCGGCAGCCTTCGTGAAAGCTGAGGTCGGGGGGGGTGGTTAGCCTTGAGATAGACGGCTCCTGAAGGACCCTGTTCAGAGCCTGATGACGGCTTAGATTGCACACGTTAACGTAACCTGGGTTATAGAAAAAATATAACAAAGGCAAAATCTCCAAAATAGCACTTTTGCTGGATTTACCTCAACGCACACACAAAGATCAATTGGCCCCAAACCCTCACGGCTGCTGCGTTTTATGCTCGACTCATGTCCGCTGGCTTATTGTGCTGCTTCTAGACACCAAAGCACCCATTGGCAAAGTCTTCTCATCTTCGTGTACACACACACACACACACACACACACACACACACACACCCCAGTAGAAGCCTTCACCATCTATCATGATCCTTTCAACATAGATGCTTTCAGACATGGACACACACAGTCAAAACAGATCCTACCACTCTGACCTGGGGCGTATCATGATCTCACAAGCACAAAACACACACACACACACACACACACACACACACACACACACACACAGAAGAAAACCAGGGGCTGCCACAGAAATCCCACTCCGAGTTCACCTGAGTCATTTTGTTTAGCTGCAGGTCACAGATAAATCAATATTTCTGCTTCTCCTAACAGGTAGAATGGGCATGAAATTGGGGAATGTGATTTCCCGGTGTGTGTGTGTGTGTGTGTGTTATTCTGCATATTCCATCCATATCCAACACTTTTGTTTCCTTTTTACCATATGCCACAACCTGAACATAACTTTTGATCAACTATCGATTGATCGAAGGATTAATGATTAATCAGAGCTCTTCTACTGAATGTTGCTGTTGTCAAACTTGTGTTTTGGACATTTTTCTGAATGATTATGAAGTTACTGGCCTAGTTTACGTTCAACATCTGCTGTAAAAATTCCATTTTGACAGCTATCTCGCTAAAATATACGGTTACTGCATTTGCCCATTTTCATTTTTACCTCTGCATTTCCACGTGCTGCATCTTTTACACATGCAATTACACCTCCACGCTCTGTCACACCTCACAAGCACACACACACACACAGGACACATGCAGCCTCCGAGGCAGCAGCTGTGCC